>WAAF01006003.1:0-13991 GCA_013400475.1 Tricholaema leucomelas
TCTCAGTGGTGCCCTGTGATAGGACAAGGGGTAATGGACACAAACTGGAACATTTAAAGTTCCACCACAACATGAGGAGAAAGTTCTTTGAGGTGAGGGTTCTGGAGCCCTGGACTGGAGCTACCAGTGAAGTGCAGAGAGGCTGTGGATTCTCCTTCTCTCAAGACCCACCTGGACGTGTTCCTGTGTAACCTGCACTGTTGATCCTGCTTTGGCAGGGCCACCGGACTCTAGAGGTCCCTTTCACCCCCTACCATTCTGTGATTTTATGGTTCTGTGAGCTTGGGAGGTTTTCTCCAGCGGTTGGGATGACTGCCAGTGTCTTTGCAGAGCAGCTGAGCGTAGGTTAGAGAAGTTGGGTTGGACCCCATTTGCTGTAATTTGAGGCATAATTGAGAATAAAGACTAAAGAGGCAGGTCAGATTTCCTTCTCCAAGTAATTATGGGTGACTCACAGGGAGGATGTGGTGGAAGAGTGCTAGAAGTGTTTGTACATTTTGGAAGTGATTTCCCAGGGAAAACAATTAGAAGGTTAAGAGCAGCTGAGCATCTTAAAATTAGAGATTATCTTAAACTCAGTGTTTTGGGGGAATAATTTATCACAGAGGAAAAAAAAGCTCCATCTCCTTAGAAGCAGTTGAAGAGCCTAAAAGCCTTTCTGATGTTTGGAAATGGCTCTCCAAGATAAAAACCCAAACCCAACATCTCATAGCTGATGTAGACACCAGCCATGGGCTCACCCCAGACTGGCAGAGCAGCATGATGGAGTCAGCACTTCCCAGCTTACCCCAAGGGCCAGACACTACTCCTGAATTAAAACATTTTTAATGAGCCAAGAAGGTAAGGGCCCCCTCACACTGTCCACCCACACATCACCACCCTGGCACCGAAGTCTCCTCTGCAGAATGTAATTCCTACCACGTGCTCAATGAGGAATTTTTGCCCTTAAGCCACCAGAGCTCTCCTACTCATTGTTATTCTTCTCATACACCACTGGACTAAAGAGACCTTCTGCCAGAATCACACAAAATAGGTGGAAAATGATACTGGTGGACTTGATAACATCTGCCCCAGCCCTGGAAGGTTCAAGGCCAGACAGAATGAAGTAGCACATTCCGTTCCATAGCATTTGAGCTGAAACTATTCTTTTCTTCCTTCTCTGCTGCCATTTTCTTCCTAATGAACTGCAGGGGCATGCAAGCTCAGGTATGCTTGGTGGATGTCAGCTGGGTGTCTTCCATGGCATCAGAGAGCACTGTGAGACCTTGCATCTTGTCTCCGATCCTACTGCGCCACCACAGGAGCAGAACCAAGTCAGTCACAAGGCTCCTCGTTAGTTTCCTGTTATGTTTGAACCAGATTATTTTTATCTCCATTGAAGATGAAAGAAGTTGGTGGATTGTCAAGGGTCAGGGCTGTGTTGGCCACCAGAGGAGTGTCAGAGGCTCTCTGTCCTTCTGCCTTCCCAGAGAGAGGAGAAAGGGAAGAATAGAGGCTGATGGGGTGGGAAAGAATCTCAACCAGCTGGGATGGAAAGAAGAACAATGCTATGGAACAGAGACAAAGAGGCACAAACCAACATGGAACTCAACCCCTGATGGCAATGGTACCTTTGGCACCACTGATGTTGGGGTCAGGAACTGGGCAAGTCCCAGATTGGACTCAGCAGCAGGTGGGACCTGGATTCAGGAACACAGGGGTGGGGATGAGAGGCAGAAGGGACAAAGTCCTCCTGGGACAGCAGCCAGAGGAGAAGGGGTTTGGCTCTGCTGATCCCTCAGCTCTCTCCTGCAGATGCAATCCATGGGCTGCAATCCGTCGTCGGGCAGCTGAGGGTCCCCTGTCCTGACTCAAAGTCACTTAGTCTCAGTGCTGGCTGACCATGAAGCTCAGCAGAGGCTCTCCAGTGCGCTCTGTAAGGAACTGGCCAATCCAAACGGCTTTTTGTAGCCTCATTTCATAGAATCAGAGAATCACAGAATGGTTTGGGTTGGAAGGGACCTCAAGGATCATCCAGCTCCAACCCCCTGCCATAGGCAGGGACACCTCCCACTAGAGCAGGTTGCTCAAGGCCTCATCCAGCCTGGCCTTAAACGGCTCCAGCAGTTCCATGTCCTTCTTGTATTGGGGGCTCCAGAACTGCACACAGCACTTTGTAGAACCAGTCGGATGTGTGCGGTGTGATTGCAGATCAATGGCCTGAGAGGAGCTTATGAGAGCTCCATCTGAGGATGTTTTAGGGAAAAAATGCTTTGATTTGGGGTAGGTCAAGTTTTTATTATTATTGAATTCTTGTGTTTCAGACTGCTCAGCTCTGAGGTTCTTTTATTAAACTCATCTGTCAGAAGAGAAGGCTTTCTGGAGAAGGCTGGATTGTAAAAGGATGAAGGTCTGCATATTATGTCCATAAATGTTTGTTAGAAAAATTATTCCAACTGATCTGACAAAGAGATGAAAAATTAGATCACAAATCTCATTAAGGGCACAGACACTGAAAGAGAAATGAAGCCAATTAATGTTGATAGCACTTGTCAGAGGGATGTCATGGTTCTCCTCTCGATGCCACTCACATATCCTGAGCAGAACAACTCCACAGATGATGACTTGCTCCTCACTAAGAGTAAATTTGGGTAGGTGAAGAAAGAAATTCCTAGTTTTCTTTCTATACAGTGGATTACTTCAGTTTACTCTGCCCTGCTGAGACCACATCTGGAGTACTAGGTCCAGTTCTGGGCCTCCAGTTCAAGAGGGACAGGCAATTACTGGAATGTGTCCAAGAGAGGCTATGAGGATGGTGAAGGAACTGGAACACCTCTCTGATGAGGAAGGGCTGAGAGACCTGGGGTTGTTGAGCCTGGAGAAGGGCAGATGGAGAGGGGATCTTTAGAATAGAATAGAATAGAATAGAATAGAATCAACCAGGTTGGAAGAGACCTCCAAGATCATCCAGTCCAACCTAGCACCCAGCCCTATCCAGTCAACCAGACCATGGCACTAACTGCCTCATCCAGGCTTTTCTTGAACACCTTCAGGGACGGTGACTCCACCACCTCCCTGGGCAGCCCATTCCATGCTCAGCAAGAGCAAAAGGTCCTGTGAGGAGCAAGAGGATGGGGCTGTAGTCTTGTCAATGGTGCCCAGTGACAGGACAAGGGGCAATGGGCACTACCAGGGGGCTCCATCTGAACAGGAGGAGAAACTTGTTTGGTGTGAAGGTGCTGGAGGCCTGGAGCAGGCTTCTCAGAGAGGCTGTAGGGTCTCCTTGTCTGGGGGGATTCCAAACCCCAGCCAGCCATTGTGATCCTGGGCAAACTTCTCTTTAGCAGGGTGATTGGATTGGATGATCTCCAGAGGTCCCTTCCAACTCCCACCATTCTATGATTCTGTGTTCAAATCATGAAAAGGAGTGGAGGCAGCAGGGACAGGGCTCGCTGACCTCAGAGAGCCCCTCCACGCTTATCTTCTGCGGTGCTTAAGTGGAATTAAATATCAGGCTGCTCTGTTGCCATGGCAACCCTGCTTTTTGTGAAACGGGGGGGAAAAAAGAGGTAATGCATGGTTTGTGATTCGAGCACTCTGTGGCTATTAAAGCATCATCCACCTTTTCACTGGGAAAAACAAAAAAGGGCTGAATATGGACTTTTAAGCTTGGGTGCAAACGGAACTTGTCCTTCTGAGCACCAGGTTACGGTGGCAAGAGTTAAAATGAGAAGACCTGGGATTTACCTACATATGCAGTTACACATCAGACTACAGCCATGTCTACACACAAGTCACATACACAAGCCTCTTTCTCTGGAGAGATTCCAAACCCACCTCCTGGACATTGAGATCCTGGGCAAGCTGCTCTGAGTCACCCTGCTTTAGTAGGGGGGTGTCCCAGCCCCGAGGACTAAAAATGTCTCAGTCCAGGGGAGTGAGATTTGTTCTTGCATATTTCTGTGTTGTGGAATTAAGGAAATAAGGATTAAGTGAATGAAACAGAGAAAGAGAGAGAAGGGGAGAGAGAGAGAAGGAAAAACAGAGAAAGAGAGGGTCTGCCCTGAGCCTCCTCTTCTCCAGGCTAAACACCCCCAGCTCCCTCAGCCTCTCCTCATAGGGTTTGTGTTCCAGGCCCTTCACCAGCTTCGCTGCCCTTCTCTGGACATGCTCCAGCACCTCAATATCTCTCTTGAATTGAAGAGCCCAGAACTGGACGCAGTACTCAAGGTGTTGGGGAGAATGGTGTAGTAGGAGGACTCCTGCTCATGGCAGGGGAGAAGGTGTGGCAGTAATGATGTTCAAGGGTGCTTCCAACTCAAACTCTTCCATAGTCTGTGATTCTCAGCAGATGCAGTAAAAACCCAATAACCATCTGCATGCATAAATTGACAGTCAATTTATTTTGATGGAATTGGTTGGCTAAACACATTCTTAATCTTTTATCTCTTTACCTTCATGAGAAGTTGCTACAAATTAGCAACCAGATGCTGAGATAGGGTTAACCCTTTCCTGCAGCACCCATGTACCTCAGCTTGCTGCCTGCATTCGCTGGGGAAACAAAAGAAAGAGCAAGACAAAGAATAGTGGAATCATAGAAGTGGTTAGGTTGGAAAAGACTTTCAGTATCATCAAACCCAACCTCCCAGGGCAGTTGGTTCCAGTGCTCTGTCATTCTCACAGTGAAAAAATATTCTTCCTCAGGTTCACATGGAACTTCCTGTGCCTCGACTTCCACCCATTGCCCCTTGTCCTGTCACTGGGCATCACCCAGCAGAGCCTGGCTCCAGCCTCCTGGCACTCACCCCTTATGTATTTATATTAATCAGGTTACCCCTTAGTCTCCTTCTCTCCAAGCTAAAGAGCCCTACCTAGCTCCTTCAGTCTCTCCTCGTAAGGAAGAGGTTTAACTTCCTGAATCATTTTTGTGGCTCTGCACTGGACTCTCTCAAGCAGCTCCCTGTCCTTCTTGAGATGGCGGGCCCAGAACTGGACACAGTACTCCAGATGAGGCCTCACCAGGGCAGAGTAGAGGGGAAGGAGAACCTCCTTTGCCCTACTAACCACAGCCCTTCTAATACACCCTAGAATGGCATTGGCCCTCTTGGCCACAAGAGCACACTGCTGGATTATGGACATCCTTCCATCCACCAGGACTCCCAAGTCCTCCCCTTGACTGCTCTTCAGCAGGCCAGTCCCCATCCTATACTGATGCCTGGGGTTGTTCTTTCCTAAGTGCATGACTCTTGTGCTAGTTTGAGCCTAGCTAGCATGTTTTGGTGAGAAGAACTAGATGACAGGCTGTAAAATGAAAACAATGGTGAGGTCTACTTCCCTCACAGTCTTGCTGGGATGTGTAAAGAAGAAAGGCAAAACAAAGATTAGGTCACTTGCTTCTTCTCTTCGCTGGGNTTCTAAAAGTGTGGGGGGGACAGGGGACACCCAAACCATCACAACTCTACACTTTCCCCTGTTGAACTTCATTCCATTTCTCCCTGCCCAACGCCCCAGCCTAAGTCTCCCTGGCTGGCAGCACAACGCTCTGCTGTGGCAGCCACTCCACCCAGCTTGGTGTCATCAGCAAACTTGCTGACAGTGCACTCTGTGCCCTCATCCAGGTGATTGATGAATACATTGAACAGAACTGGTCCCAGTACTGACCCCTGTGGGACCACACTAGTTACAGGCCTCCAGCTGGACTCTGTCCCACTGACCACAACTCTCCGGCTTCTTCCCTTTAACCTGTTCCAAATCCACCTCACTACTCCCTCAACCAGACTACACCTCTTCAGTTTAGCTATGAGGATGCTGTGAGAGATGTGTCAAATGCTCTACCAAAATCAAGATAAACCACATCCACTGCTCTTCCATCATCTTTCCACCTGGTTTTGTCCTCATAGAAGGTTACCAGGTTGGCCAAACATGACTTCCCCTTGGTAAAACCATGCTGACTGCTCCCAATGACCTCCTTGTCCTTGACAGGGCTAAGCACGGTGCTGAGGATAAGCCACTCCACAGACCAGCCCTGACCTGGCTGCAGCCTTTCAGGGAGCTGGAGAAGAGAAGAGAAGAGAAGAGAAGAGAAGAGAAGAGAAGAGAAGAGAAGAGAAGAGAAGAGAATCAACCAGGTTGGAAGAGACCTCCAGGATCATCCAGTCCAACCTAGCACCCAGCCCTAGCCAGTCAACCAGACCATGGCACTAAGTGCCTCATCCAGGCTTTGCTTGAACACCCCCAGGGACGGTGACTCCACCACCTCCCTGGGCAGCCCATTCCAATGCCAATCACTCTCTCTGCCAACAACTTCCTCCTAACAACCATCTTAGACTTCCCCTCTCAGCCTGCCCTCCTCCAAACTAAACAGCCTCGATTTCCTCAGATGCTCCTCCTAAGGCCTGTTCCCTAGAGCAGTTCAGGGACACAATTTGGTTTAGGTCCTTCAGGTGGGATCAGGGTCATTACCAGAAGTCAGTCAGAACCATATGGACAAGTCTACATAGGGAAGGCACCAAACAGCATTTCCATCTCTTCTTCAGCAGTGTTTTTCACTGCTGGAACATGGAGTACAGATGTGGGCTAGAATATATTTGCACTAAATTGGATTTGGGGGTGAATAAAGGAGCTGATCCTAAACTGAGCACTGGAATTCTGCTCATCTTCAGCTGGAAACACACAGACTTTTTTGTTTGGCTTTTGTAACTAACTGGGTAAATATTTTGGCACGCCTGTCTGTTATGCTGCCTTAATCTTCTCTCCTGCTGCACAGAAATGAGCATTTGCAATTTACTCACCAGGGGAAACAATGAAAAAAAAAAAAAGAAAAGGCCAATTTAATGCCTAAAGAGATAACTGGGATGCTGAGTCAGCACAAAGTGCAGTTAGAAATAAACTTGTTGTCTGCATAGCATTTCTGGGAGATATGGAAAAGAATGGAGGCAAAAAAAGAGCTTTTCTCTGTACTGTATTAAGAAGATGAAAGATTCAATAGACCTTCAGACACTTGTTTCTACCCTAAAGCCCCAGATTTAATGGTGGAGACACCTGGGGCTGTTGAGCCTGGAGAATGGCAGATGGAGAGGGGATCTTCTCAATGTTCAGCAAGGGATAAAGGTCCTGTGGGGTGCGAGAGGATGGTGCCAGACTCCTGTCAGGGG
This sequence comes from Tricholaema leucomelas, assembly GCA_013400475.1. Taxonomy (NCBI): domain Eukaryota; kingdom Metazoa; phylum Chordata; class Aves; order Piciformes; family Lybiidae; genus Tricholaema lacrymosa; species Tricholaema leucomelas. The sequence continues at coordinate 7,134 of WAAF01006003.1, forward strand.
CACCCAGTGACAGGACAAGGGGCAATGGGCACAAACTGGAACTCAGGAGGTTCTACTTAAAGATGAGGAGATGCTCATTTGGTGTGAGGGTGCTGGAGCCATGGAGCAGGCTGCCCAGAGAGGTTGTGGAATCTCCTCCTTCTCTGGAGGGATTCCAATCTCAGCTGGCCATTATGATCCTGGGCAAGCTGCTGTGGGTGGCAGGGTGGTTGGACTGGATGATCTCCAGAGGTCCTTTCTGACCCTCACCATGCTAGCATTCTAAAGGCAGCAGCAAGTGCATGGTCTGTCCTGGGGGCAGCAGCAGAAAGTTGGGTGTCATGGGAAGCACTCTGGGGATCTAATGGCTACAAGAGTGAGTTTGTTGTTTGCATTCTCCACTGGGGCTGGGTGGGACCTGTTAATGTGCTGGAACAATGTGCAAGCTGACAAAATTTACCTTGCCACAATTCCCCCTTCAGGTCTCAATTCCCCTTTCTCTTAACGTGTGCAAATTTATCCTTGGATTTCATCCAGCTCTGTTCTCAGCCTCTCACTACATTACAAGGACTTTTCTGGTGAGCTCAGAAAATCCTCTGCTTCCCCTGCCTCACTTCTAGTGCACTCAGCTTTGGAATTTTGAATTAGAATAGAATAGAACCAACCAGGTTGGAAGAGACCTCCAAGATCATCCAGTCCAACCTAGCACCCAGCCCTATCCAGTCAACCAGACCATGGCACTAAGTGCCTCATCCAGGCTTTTCCTGAACACCTCCAGGGACGGTGACTCCACCACCTCCCTGGGCAGCCCATTCCAATGCAAATCACTCTCTCTGGCAACAACTTCCCCCTAACATCCAGCCTAGACCTCCCCCAACATGTCCCTTCACTGATAGAAGGAGGAGTGGAGCATCACCTCTTCTACAGCCAGGCAATACCAGAATGTTTGTGGCCGTGATAGAATCAGAATGGTTTGAATTGGAAGTGACCTTAAAGATCACCTTAAAGATTCCACCCCTCCTTTGCCATAGGCAGAGACACCTTCCACTAGACCAGAGTTTCTCAAGGCCTCATCCAACCTGGTCTTGAACACCTCCAGGGAGGGGCCATCCTCGTTCTCCCTGGGCAACCTATCCCAGTGTCTCACCACCCTCACTGTAAAGAACTTCTTCCAAATATCTTGATCAAGACATTTTAAACAAGTCTGCAGATTTTCAGGCATGATGAGGATGCTGCAGCAGTCCCTGGACAGATTCAGTCCCCACTGATGCTCAACCTGTAGCCATAAGGTTTTTCTCAACTCTACTTCATCTCCCCTCAGTAAATAGTCTCACAAATGCTGGGTTTTTTTCTGTTTTCCTTGTGTATTGTTTCATCTTTACCTTTGTGCAATGCTGGCAATGAAGCAAAGATATGCAGAAGATGACTTCAGGTGTAATGGGAAGTGCTGCAGCCTGCATAGACCTCTGTACTAGTGCCAAGAAGGTTATCAGAATTACCATCCAGTGCTCCAAGGTGATGACCCCTGCCTGAACTTGAGTAAAAATTTATGCAGAGAGAAATCTGGGAAGGACCAAAATAGCAGAAACAGAATGAAAACTTCATGACCTATGGGCAAAGCCCTGGACTGGATGGGGGTAAAATGAAGCTGGATGTCAGCTGGAGGCAGTTTAAGGAGAAAGGAAGATCAGACTGTCTTGGTGGGCTGAGAAGCACCAAGGGAAGCAGCAAAGGATGGAAATCTTGATGAATCAGAGACATGGCACAGGGGATGCCCAGGGTTCTGGTGGGGAGGATCTGGGGCAAAGGAGAGATTTAGGGCATAAATGAGGTTTACAGTCCTGCAGCTGGAAAACCATAAAGGTCAGGAAGCAGGAAGTGAGCGTGGCAGAGGCTGGAGCAGAAAGGGAGTGGAGAGCTTTAAAGGCTGATGGAAGGTTCAGCTCCATGACAGCCTAAGCACTTGCAGAAGGCATAAGCTGAGCATAAATCATGTACCAGTAAAGAGAGATTGAAAGGAATCTCTGTCCAGAAAGCTGGTGAAGGATCTAGAGCTCAAGTCTTGTGAAGAGCAGCTGAGGGACCTAGGGTTGTTCAGCTTGGAGAAACAGAGGCTAAGGGGAGACCTTCTCACTCCCTACAACTGCCTTAAAGGAGGTTGCAGGACAAGAGGAAACGGCCTCAGGTTGCAGAAGAGGAGGTTTAGTTTGGACAAAAGGAACAATTTCTTCCCCAAAAGGATCATGGTGGAGTCCCCATCCCTGGAAGGGTTTCAAAGCAATGGAGATGTGGTGCTGAGGGACGTGGTTTGGTGGTGACCTGGCAGTGCTGGGTTAAGGATTGGACTTGCTGATCTGAAAAGTCACTTTCAAGCAAAACAGTTCTCTACTTCTGTGAAAGCCAGGACTGACACAGAGAGTTGGCCCAACTAGCCTGTGGCAGAAACTTCTTGATCTTCTGATCACATCCCCCTAAGACCATCAAGAGATCAACCACTTTGTTGCTCTTCTAATCCAAGGGGAATCAAAGATGGGAGTTCTCTTTGCTTGGCCAGTGAAGCTCCGTGCTGTGGGTACGGTGCTTAAACCTCCTTCACACTGCCTACACCAACTGCTCTCCCTCTCTCTGAGCAGACACTGCTCAAGGGTGCTGAGAGCAGCAGAGCCTTTCCAACACCTGTCTCTAGTGTGACAATCCAATTACTATCAGTCACCCTCTCTCATTTCCCAGTGATGCCATCCACAGGGACTTGGATAGGATTGAGAGGCAGGCCCAAGCCAACCTCATGAAGTTGAATAAGACCAAGTACAAGGGCTGGAGAAATCTCAAGCACAGATTCAGGCTGGGTGAGGAGTGGTTTGAGAGCAGTCTGGAGGAAAAGGACTTGGAGATGTCAGTTGATGGAAAACTCAACATGAGCCAGCGATGTGTGCTGGCAGCCCAGAAGGCAACTGAGTCCTGGGCTCTTCGAAGGAAGAGTGACCAGTAGGACTACTGAGGTGATTCTTCCCCTCCACTCTGCTCTTGTGAGACTCCACCTGGAGCACTGCATCTCATTCTGGGGCCATCAACACAAGAAGGACATGGAACTGTTGGAGAAGGTCCAGAGGAGAAAACAAAGATGGTCAGAGGGGTGGCACAACTTTCCTGTGAGGACAGGCTGAGAGAGTTGAAGTTCTTCAGCCTGGAGAGGAGAAGGCTCAAGGGAGTAACCTTCCAGTATTGGAAGAAGACTACAGAGAGCTGGGGAGGAACTTCATGCAAGGTCTTATAGTGGTAAGACAAGGGGCAATGGCTTTGAGCTGGAAGAGGGGAGAGATTAGGAAGAAATTCTTTACAGTGAGGGTGGTGAGACCCTGGAACAGATTGGGGATGCCCCTCCCAGGAGGTGTTCAAGGCCAGGCTGGATGAAGCCTTGAGCAACCTGGGCTAGTGGAAGGAGCTCCTGTACATGGCAGGGGGAGCTGGAACTAGATGATCATTAAGGTCCATTCCAACCCAAATCATTCTATGATTCTATCTGTGGTGAGGATTTGCTCTTCAGAACAGCTGCTGAAGCTCCATCCCAGTTCTTTGTCCTCCATAAGCTGCACAGAGACTTTAGCAAAGCCAGAATTAAAGCTGGCAGATGTCAAAATGCTGTGGCAGTAAGAGCAGCGTTTTTCAGCCCATAAGTTGGTTTATGACTCATGTACCAGTTGGAATAAAAGAAATTTATGGACTGGAGACCATCTTTTTAATGGAGCAGTAATGAATCTGAGTTGGAACTGCTCGGCACCTGCTGAGGAATGCTCAGAACAAGACTGAACAAGGTGGTGAGTAGAGTGACCCAAGAGGGGACAAAAAGAGGGTGACAAAGCTGATGAAAGGCCTGGAACACAAACCCTATGAGGAGAGGCTGAGGGAGCTGGGGGTGTGCAGCCTGCAGAAGAGGAGGCTCAGGGGGGACCTCATTGCTGTCTACAACTACCTGAAGGGAGGCTGTAGCCAGGTGGGGGTTGGTCTCTTCTCCCAGACAACCAGCAACAGAACAAGGGGACACAGCCTCAAGTTGTGCTGGGGGAGGTCTAGGCTGGGTGTTAGGAGGAAGTTGTTGGCAGAGAGAGTGATTGGCATTGGAATGGGCTGCCCAGGGAGGTGGTGGAGTCACCATCCCTGGAGGTGTTCAAGAAAGGACTGGATGAGGCACTTAGTGCCATGGTCTGGTTGACTGGACACGGCTGGGGCATAGGTTGGACTGGATGATCTTGGAGGTCTCTTCCAACCTGGTGGATTCTATGATTCTATTGTATGGACCTGCAGTGAGCAGGACTCTGGACTAAACGTCCTGAGGTGCCATCCACCCTGTGACTTTATGCATCCTTTTAAAATTGATTTTCATGCTGTTACTTGAATAATGTTTACAATTTAGAAACAGATCAAAGAATCATTTTGGGTGGAAAAGATCATTGCTGGAGTGGGTTCAGAGGAAGCATGAATATGATCAGAGGGCTGGAACACCTGCCCTATAAGGACAGGCTAAGAGAATTGAGACTCTTTGGCCTGGAGAAGAGAATGTTCCAGGGAGACTTTAGAGTAACTTTTCAGTACCTGAAGGGGGCTACAAGAAAGCTGGGGAGGGACTTTTGACAGGGGCTTGTAGTGCTAGGATGAAGGGCAATGGCTTTGAGCTGGAAGAGGGCAGATTCAGACTGGAGACTAGGAAGACATTCTTGTCAGTGAGGGTGATGAGACACTGGAATGGGTTGCCCAGGGAAGCTGCGGATGCCCCATCCCAGGAGGTGTTTAGGGCCAGGTTGGTTTTACTTCCAAGCTGCTGCCTACTCAGCAGATACTTTTATTGACTCCCCCTGTTGATACCCAACTGTTTTCTTGGACTTTGAAGCTAATTTAGATCTCGCCAGCGAGCAGTAGTTCATCCTTTCCTAACAGTCCTTGTTTTGCATGTGTCAGCACAGCACTGCAGCTGCTGTGCTTCTCTCTCCCTCTGCTCTCTGCCTTACAATCACAGAATCCTTTGGGTTGGGAAAGTCCTTTAAGATCATCGAGTGCAACCGTCAACCAAACACCACCATGGCCATTAAACAAGTCCCATGTCCACAAGTTTCTTGAACACCTCCAGGGATGATGACTCCTCTACCACCCTGGGCAGCCTGTTGCAATGCCTGACCACTCTTGCAGCAAAGAAATTCTTCCCAATTCATAGAATAGAATCAATCAGGTTGGAAGAGATCATCCAGTCCAACCTAGCACCCAGCCCTATCCAGTCAACCAGACCATGGCACTAAGTGCCTCATCCAGGCTTTTCTTGAACACCTCCAGGGACAGTGACTCCACCACCTCCCTGGGCAGCCCATTCCAATGGCAAATCACTAATTCCCAACCTAAATCTCCACTGACACAACTTCAGGCCACTTCTTCTCGACCACCTGTCACCTAGAAGAAGAGACCAACCTTGTACTAGGACACACAGGGAGGTGAAGTCACCATCCCTGGACGTGTTCTAGGAACATGGGGACATGGCACTTCAGAGCAGGGTTTAATGGCCATGGTGGTGCTGGGTTGAAGGTTGCACTCAATGACCACAGATGTCTTTTCCAGCTGGGACAATTCTGTCATTCTATAATCCCCACCTGGCTCCACTCTCTTGTCTGTGAGTTGTAGGGAGACAGAAGGTCGCCCTTCGTCATGCTCTTCTCCAGACTTAACAACCTCAGTTCCCTCAGCTGCTCCTCACAAGACCTGTTCTCCAGACCCTACACCTTGGCTGATATCAAAGCACTACCCCTCTTTACCTGGCACTGTTTGATTCCTCACCAGCACTGTTCTGTGGGAGACTTTTGGCCATGTGAATGTCTGTAACAAGATCTTTGCATCTTCTTTCTCTGCTGTTTCTCCACACAACGTGGAACCGTCACGAGATGCAGCAGGATCTGGTGCCACAAAAGCCACTCTCTGCTCTTTGGAGGGTGTCTCATCTTTAGCACTTGAAGAGAACAAGAGGACTTCCAAAGCATTTTCTCTACTACAGATAACAACCTAAAATAAAATAAACAAAAAGTGGGAGTAGCTCACATCTGAAGCATGCTGCCTGAAGAAGCCTGACACAGAATAAATCCTCACATCTCGTTTTTCCAGCAGAGGAGGTCGATTTGGGCTTTGTTCAAAGAAGAACCCAACAGAAAACTGCATCAGGGTGAGCTTCTGAAGGCTGCAGTTTGACAGCATTGGTCTATCAGACACACAAACAAGACAAGTTCCCTGTTGATCTCAGCATGGTGTGGGTTGGAAGGGACCTCTGGAGATTATCTAGTTCTGGGATTCTCAGTTCAGGAGAGGCAGGGAACTGTTGAATAGAGCCCAGTGGAGACTCTGAAGTTGCTAAGGAGCCTGAAGCATCTCTATGAAAAGGAAAGGCTGAGAGACCCGGGACTGTTGAGCCTGCAGAAGAGCAGCTGAGAGGAGAGCTTCTTAATGCTCAGAGAGAGCTAAAGGACCTATGAGAGTAAAAGGATGGGGCCAGATTCCTGTCAGTGGTGCCCACTGACAGAACAAGGGACACCAGGCACAAACTGGAACCCAGGAGGCTCCATCTGAACAGGAGGAGAAACTTGTTTTCGGTGTGAGAGTGCTGGAGGCCTGGAGCAGGCTGCCCAGAGAGGTTGTGGGGTCTCCTTCCCTGGGGAGATTCTAATTCCACCTGGCCATTTGGATCCTGGGCAAGCTCCTGTGAGTGTCCCTGCTTTAAGCATAGGGGTTGGACTGGATGATCTCTACAGGTCCCTTCCAACCCAGCTGTGATAGTTTGGGTGCCCCCCGTGCCCCCCACACTTTAGAAATCACCCAGACTAGACTCAGCCAGCTCTGGAAATTTGAATG
>WAAF01006003.1:14022-47515 GCA_013400475.1 Tricholaema leucomelas
TGTTTTGCTTTCCCTTTCTACACATCTCAGCAAGACTACGAGTGAAGTAGACCTCACCATTGTTTTCATTTCTCAGCCTATGATCTAGTCCTTCTCACCAAAACATTCTAGCTAGCTTCCAACCAGCACAGCAGCCGAGCTGGAATTCCATGATCTAACTCTGTACACATCTCTCCTTGGGAAAGCAGCTGCCTCCTCACATCAGCTGTGGGTCAGCAGCCTCAAGCACGTTCTGCAGATGCAGTTTACGCGTTCAGTTACTCAAAGATGAGAGGTGATGGCATTTGAACAATTACAAAAGCCAAAGACTCATGCTCTGTTGATGGAAGATCTGTCCACACAAATGTGACTTTTGATGATTAAATGCGCCCTTCTATCATGTTGGAGAAGACACAAAGCAGAGATTTAGAGGTGACAGAGGGAATCTAGAATTAGATTTGCACTGTAAGCTGCATGACTTAGGGAAAACAGAATTTATTTTCTCCAGTTGTAAGATCACTAATATTCCCAGAGAGAGAGAGGTTTTCCTTCAGGATGCTGAGATGGATCACATTTTTAAGCCTTCTGGGGCATTTCATAGAATTCACGGAACTGCAGAACTGTTTGGATTGCAAAGGAACCTTAAAGATGATCTAGTTCCAACCCCCTGCCATGGCCAGAGACATCTCCCACTAGCCAAGGTTGCTCAAGGCTTCATCCAATCTGGCCTTGAACACCTCCAGGGAGGGGTCATCCATGACTTTCTTGATCAACCTGTTCCAGGGTCTCACCACCCTCACTGTAAAGAATTTCTTCCTAATCTCCAGTATGAATCTCCCCACCTCAAGCTTCAGTCTGTTGCCTCTCATCCTGTCACTACAATTTGAGGTAAGATGCTTGACTTGAATCCCAGAATCAACCAGGTTGGAAGAGCCCTCCAAGATCATCCAGTCCAACCTAGCACCCAGCCCTAGCCAGTCAACTAGACCATGGCACTAAGTGCCTCATCCAGGCTTTGCTTGAACACCTCCAGGGACGGTGACTCCACCACCTCCCTGGGCAGCCCATTCCAATGCCAATCACTCTCTCTGACAACAACTTCCTCCTAACATCCAGCCTAGACCTCCCCAGCACAACTTGAGACTGTGTCTCCTTGTTCTGTTGCTGGTTGTCTGGGAGAAGAGACCAACCCCCACCTGGCTACAGCCTCCCTTCAGGTAGTTGTAGACAGCAATGAGGCCTACCCTGAGCCTCATCTTCTCCAGGCTAAACACCCCCAGCTCCCATCAGCCTCTCCTCATAGGGTTTGGAGCCTACTCACCATTGGAGTTTTCCATGCTGCAGTCACACATAGGTAGGTAACTAAATTCTCTGCCAAGCATCATTACTGCTTTTCTCTCATTGTCATCCCTCTGAAGACCTCTTCAGGCAATTGGTTGCTTAGTGCCTTGTTCTCGGTGTTCTCAGGTCTCCTTGTTCTCATCAGTTCATGGTTCTGACCAGCTTAAGATTTCTGGTGTCCCAGGATTACCTGGAAATCAGGAATTTTCTCATCACAATCTGATTTTCCCCACTTCCTCTTCTACTTTAATCCAACAGCAGACTTGGGCTTTACTTGCTGTGAAAGAGGAAATCTGAAGAGAAGAGACAAATAAGGCCACAGCTAATGAAGCTTTTAATCAATGCATTTTTTGACCTGGGCTTCATCTACTTTCCCCTACTATTCCCTCTTCTGCAGCTGCTTCTCACTGTGGTGGGAAATTAATTAGACTTTGTGTTTTCATCAGTTAGGAAAAAGAATCATTAATTTGGGATACTTCAGGAACTGAAGTCCTGACTCACATCACTTCCAGGCAGCGCAGACTAACACTTGATGATGGACAGCATCAGCTCCAGCCGTTTCCTTTATCTCCAGCCACCACCACTGGAGGAACACAAGAAAATGAGGGCTTGATGATGCAAATACAGCTTCTGGGATGTGGCAGCTTCTCATGGTACTCTCAGCTCTTGCCTTCCCAGCATTATAAAACAGAGTCATGCCAGAGAAAAAGGTTCTGACTCGATGTTAATGCCTTGTGTGAAAGCATTCAGTCCTGACTTCATAATTCATAGAATCACAGAATGGTTTAGGTTGGAAGGGACCTCAAGGATCATCCAGCTCCAACCCCCTGCCATAGGCAGGGACACCTCCCACTAGAGCAGGTTGCTCAAGGCCTCATCCAGCCTGGCCTTAAACACCTCCAGGGAGGAAGCATCCACAACCTCCCTGGGCAACCTGTGCCAGTGTCTCACCACCCTCACTGTAAAGAACTTCCTCCTAACATCCAGTCTAAATCTCCCCTCTTCCAGCTTAAACCCATTCCCCCTCGTCCTGACATTACCAGACCTTGTCAATAGTCCCTCCCCAGCCTTCCTGTAGGCTCCCTTCAGATACTGGAAAGCCACTCTAAGGTCTCCTCGAAGCCTTCTCTTCTCCAGGCTGCAGAGCCCCAACTCTCTCAGCCTGTCCTCATAGCAGAGCTGCTGCAGCCCTCTGAGCATCTTCGTGGCTCTCCTCTGGACTGGCTCCAGCAGTTCCATGTCCTTCTTGTGCTGGGGGCTCCAGAACTGCACACAGTACTCCAGGTGGGGTCTGAGGAGAGCAGAGTAAAGGGGGAGAATCCCCTCCCTTGCCCTGCTGCCCACACTGCTCTTGATGCAGCCCAGCACAGGGTTGCTGTCTGGGCTGCATGTGCACACTGCCGGCTCATGTTGAGCTTTTCGTCAACCCAGACCCCCAGGTCCTTCTCCTCAGGGCTGCTCTCAGCCATTCACCACCCAGCCTGTATCTGTGCCTGGGATTGTGCCAACCCAGGTGCAGGACCTTCCACTTGTCCTTGTTAAACATCATGAGGTAATTAAAGGTAATTAATATTTACTTTCTCCTCAAGACAAGAGAGCACAGGACCTGTTGGAGAGGGTCCAGAGGAGGCCACAAACAGACAGACCAAGGTGTGCATTGTCTGTTGTAGAAGTCAAAGAGCAGTGTTTGACTTCCAGTTGACATCATGATGGTTCCCTTGTGGGAACTAATTCCATTGTTCATCTGAGACCTCACCCACAGTGCTGGTGTGCATTGTCTGTTGTAAAAGTCAAAGAACAGTTGACTGACAACTGACTTCCAGTTGACATCATGATGGTCCTCTCATGGGAATTAATTCCATTATTCATCTGAGACCTCACCTGCAGTGCTGGGGCCAGCTCTGGAGTCCTCAGCACAGGACAGACGTGGACCTGCTGGAGCAGGGCCGGAGCAGGGCACAGCAATAATAGGAGAGCTGGAAGCCCTCTGCTCTGAGTCCAGGCAGGCTGAGGGAGTTGGTGGTGTTCACCTTGGAGAAGAAGAGGCTTCAGGGAGACTTTCTGGTGGCCTTGAAGTAGCTAAAGAAAGCTGACAACAAACTTTTGTGACATGATAAGGGCTGATGGTTTGAACTCTGAGAGTTATATTCAGACTGGACAGAAGGAACAAATGTTTAACCCTGGTTGCCTCTCTACCCCAGGTTGCCCAGAGAGGTGGGAGATGCCCCATCCCTGGAAATGCTGCAGGTCAGGTTGTGTGGGGCTGTGAGCAACCTACTCCAGTTGCAGATGTCCCTGCTGACTGCAGGGGTTTGGGCTGGATGAGCTTTAGAGCTTCCTTCCCAACCCATTCTATGATGCTACGAGTTGGAGATGGCAGAAGAACATCATGGCATGACATTGCTTGACACAGCTCTTCAAGCTGAGTGTTGGTTGTCCTGCACAGATGTTAAATGACAGGGGTAGCTGCTGTTAGATAATGAAATCCATTACCCAAATGAGAGGAGGTGAACTTTGAAAGCTCAAATCAATCATCTTGTGTTTTGACTGTTTCATCTTCTTCTTCAGAAGGCAATGGATGACTGGTTTGAAGCAGACAATGGCAGTGTAATTTCTTTAGCTATATATATAATAGCATCATGAATATGCATCCTGGGAGATTAAAGAGAACCCTTTTCCCAGGCTCTGACACCCAAACCACTCTGAATTTGATTATTTAAATCATGCTCAATTATCAGTGCAATTATCACCCAGACAAAACAAGATTATTACTCTGTGTGACTCCCACTGGAATGAATGGAGAAGAAACAAAAGCAAAGAGAAAAACCATCCTGACCATCACAAATGAGCTCCAAACCCATCTCCTCCTTCGATAGACATCCCTTTCTTGCAAGGTGAAAAGGCTTTTCTCCTCCTCTTTCACCAAAATTGTCATTCTTCCTGGGTTTGTAAATTGAAGATGTCCACTGCAAGTAAGAAAGCAGCATAGTGTGTGTGACTGGTACTCAGGAGATGGCATTTGGCTATGCCACCTGCTATGAGCACCCAACTCTCACAGCTTGACATGGGCCAGCCACTGATCACTGTGGTGATTACCATGGAAACCACATTCCAGCTTCAGTTCATCATGAAACCACTGAATCCTTTTGGTAGGAAGAGACCTTTAAGGTCATCAAATCCAACTGTTAACCCAGCACTGCCAGGTCACCACTAAACCATGTCCCTCAGCATCACATCTACACAGCTTTGAAACCCCTCCAGACATGGGATGACTCCACCCAGCCTGGGCCATGACTTGACAACCCTTATGGGGGAGAATTGTTCCTAATGGGGCAATATGAGGCCATTTCCTCTTCTCCTATCACTTGCTAACTGGGAGAAGAGACCAACATCCACTAGGCTCCAGCCTCCTTTCAGGGAGTTGTAGACAGCAATGAGGTCTCCCCTCAGCCTCCTTTTCCCCAGGCTGTGCAACCCCAGGTGCCTCAGCTGCTCCTCACCAGACCTGTTCTCCAGACCTTTCAACAGTTTAATTGCCATTCTCTAGACCTGCTCCAGCCCTTCACTGTCCTTCTTGGAGTGAGAGATCCAAACTTGAACCCAGGATTCAAGGCATGTCCTCACTAGTGCCCAGTACAGGAGGGCAATCCCTGCTATGGAGCTCCTTTACAGTGAGGGTGGTGAGACACTGGCACAGGTTGCCCAGGGAGGTTGTGGATGCTTCCTCTCTGGAGGTGTTTAAGGCCAGGCTGGATGAGGCCTTGAGCAGCCTGCTCTAGTGGGAGGTGTCCCTGCCTATGGCAGGGGGTTGGAGCTGGATGATCCTTGAGGTCCCTTCCAACCTAAACCATTCTGTGATTCTATACTGACCACACTATTAATGATCCAAGCCAGGATGCTTGCGACCTTCTTGACCACCTGGACACAGACTGGCTCATATTGAGCCACTGTCAAACAACTTTCCAGGCCCCTTTCCACTGAGCAGTTTCCAGCCACTTTGCCCCAAGCCTGGAGCATTCATGTGGCTGTTTTGAATCAAGTGAAACACCCACTAATTGGCCTCATTGAACCTTATGCCATTGGCCTTGACCCAATTCCAGCCCAGACAGATCCCTTTGTAGAGCCTTCCTACCCTTTCAATGTGCTAGCAAAGTGCACTTGACAGGGTTGTTGTCTTCTTCATCCTCATCAACTGACAGTAGCAGATGTTGGATCTCAGAGCAGAGCCAAAGCTAAGCACATGGTGTAGTGCTCAGGTGTCTCCATACTTAGGAAGTTGAGCAGTTTTCATCTCCAAGAGGACAGTCTAATATTTGACCATGAGAATGGTGGTGGGACTCATCTTTGACCTTTTAAACTTCGTGTGCACTACGATCTGCCTCCCATCAGACACTTCCAACATCCCCATTGTCCAGCTAACACTATAGAGATGCTGAGCAAGCTGTACTCCAAGAAGATGAAGGTTTACAACCTTCCAACCTGCAGCACTTATTCCTTCACCCCCAACTTGGCTCCAAATCTGATGAGGTTTCAGCTCTGTTGTGTCTGTGCTCCTTTCTCAGCAGTGAAAGCAGGAGACAGAGAAGTGGAACCATGGACTTTGAGATGTGAAGCCAGCTGTCTCCTGGAAGGTAAATCATCTCAAATTGTACCACCAGAAGCTGGAAATGTATTCCTCTTGTGTCAGGAACCTCATGAGCATGTAGACATGGACTTTTTTAATGCTTCTGTAGATCTTGATCTAAACTACTCTGGTGTAAAGGAGCATGAAAGGATGTTCTCCAACACACTACACACAGATTGTGAGATAAAGCCTGTCAGGACACACTCTGGGTCACCATTAACTCTGATGCATTGTCGTAACTCCTGTCCCACTTCACTGATAGGCGTTTGGATGCTCCACACTCAAGCTCAGAGGGACGCAATTTAATTTGGGCTTTATGATGTGTGAGGCCAAAGGCTCATAACATTAAAAAAGGGGTCATAAATAAGGACATTTGCCTGGTGCATAAGAAGAGCAATTCATGCAATCCTTTTGGGGCAGGTGAATGTGAACAAACACAACATAACGTTTGCCTGGGTCTCCCATAACATTTCCAAAGCAACTGTTGCTGTCATGTTTGAGCCCTCAACTCAGATCTGCTCTTGCTGGTGGCCAAAGACCACCTTGCCTCTAAAGAGAGTGCAGATCTGAAAGTTTGGGTGGTGGAAATATTTATACCATGATAATTTGTCTGAAATCATTGTGGTTGATTTGATAGAAACATAGAATGGTTTGGGTTGGAAAGGATAGAATAGAATAGAACAGAATAGAATAGAATCAATCAGGTTGGAAGAGACCTCCAAGATCATCCAGTCCAACCTAGCACCCAGCCCTGTCCAGTCAACCAGACCATGGCACTAAGTGCCTCATAAAGATCGTCTAGTTCCAACACCCTGCCATATCCAGGGACATCTCCCACTAGATCAGGTTGTTTGAGGTCTTATCCAACCTGGCCTTGAACATCTCCAAGGAAGGGTCATCCACAACCTCCCTGGGCAACCTGTGCCAGTGTCTTACCACCCTCACTGTAAAGAACTTCCTCCTAACATCCAGTCTAAATCTTCTCTCCTCCAGTTTAAACCCATTCCCCCTCGTCCTGACATTACCAGACCTTGTCAATAGTCCCTCCCCAGCCTTCCTGTAGGCTCCCTTCAGATACTGGAAAGCCACTCTAAGGTCTCCTTGAAGCCTTCTCTTCTCCAGGCTGAAGAGCCCCAACTCTCTCAGCCTGTCCTCAGAGCAGAGCTGCTGCAGCCCTCTGAGCATCTTCGTGGCTCTCCTCTGGACTGGCTCCAGCAGTTCCATGTCCTCCTTGTGTTGGGGGCTCCAGAACTGCATCATTATTTCTCCTCCACCTTGCATATGGCTCTTGGTGGAGGATGAAGCATCTTATTAAATTAAAGGAAGAACAAACAAAATTTATGTTTAATTTAGGGGTTTTGCTTTCCACTCCTTCCAAAAAAAAGGTCTCTCCAACCTTTAAATGTCTCCTTAGGTAACAGCAGTGTACATAACAATGCACCATAACGCTGCCTGATGCCTTTATGAGAAGAGGCTTTCATATTGACAGACATTTCAGTGCAGCGAGCAGAATATTACACTCTGCGGAGCTTTGATAGAAGCAGGAGCCATAAAGCTGCAGAAGAAATAGGTTCAGTTTGTTGTGAGCCAAATGACAGAAGCGTGGAAAATTAACACTCTTGCTGGTAGATCTGTCAGATTTCCACTTCCCCCCCCCCCCTGCTCTTAATCATTCATCAGAAAGCAGCGCTGTGTTTTTGGGGAGTATTGCAGCGTCTGGGATATGGAGCAGAGAATGGTCATCTTCATACCTATGAGCACTGAAGACCCAGTGACAGTCTTCATTTAATGACTGAAAAAAATGAGTTAGTCAAACAGAATGTGTTGTTTTCAAGTGAATAGAACAATAGGATGAGATGGAACAAGGCCAAGTGCAGGGTTCTGCACTTTGGCCACAATAACCCCAAGCAGCGCTACAGGCTGGGGACAGAGTGGCTGAGAGCAGCCAGGAAGAAAGGGACCTGGGGGTACTGGTAGAGAGTAGCTGAAGATGAGCCAGCAGTGTGCCCAGGTGGCCAAGAGAGCCAATGTCATCCTGGGCTGCATCAGGAACAGCGTGGCCAGTAGGACGAGGGAGGTTCTTCTGCCCCTGTACTCAGCACTGGTCAGGCCACACCTTGAGTGCTGTGTCCAGTTCTGGGCTCCTCAATTCAAGAGAGACGTTGAGGTGCTGGAAGGTGTCCAGAGAAGGGCAACAAGGCTGGTGAGGGGCCTGGAACACAAACCCTATGAGGAGAGGCTGAGGGAGCTGGGGGTGTGCAGCCTGCAGAAGAGGCGGCTCAGGGGGACCTCATTGCTGTCTACAACTACCTGAAGGGAGGCTGTAGCCAGGTGGGGTTGGGCTCTTCTGCCAGGCAACCAGCAACAGAACAAGGGGACACAGTCTCAAGTTGTGCCAGGTCAGGTCTAGGCTGGATGTTAGGAGGAAGTTGTTGGCAGAGAGAGTGATTGGCATTGGAATGGGCTGCCCAGGGAGGTGGTGGAGTCACCGTCCCTGGGGGTGTTCAAGAAAAGCCTGGATGAGGCACTTAGTGCCATGGTCTGGTTCAGTGGCTAGGGCTGGGTGCTAGGTTGGACTGGGTGATCTTGGAGGTCTCTTCCAACCTGGTTGATTCTATGATTCTATGATTCCAATGTCATTTAGGGGTAGTGGCAGTGGTGGGATTGTGAGCTTTAGGCAAGAGGTTGGACTTGGTGATGTGTTCCTCTGTGATCTGTGCTAGATAGCATTGTCCTGCTCTGGCAAGGGGGTTGGACTTGATGATCTCTTTGGGTTCCTTCCAACCCCTAACATCCTATGATCCTATAATGATCACAGAATCATACAGTGGTAGGGCTGGGAAGGGAACTCTGAAGATGATTCAGTCCAACTCTCCTGCTAGAGCAGGACAATCTGGTATAAATCACCAAGGAAAACGTTGGGGGGGAGTGTGGGTTTGAACACCTTCAGAGAAGGAGACTCCACTTCTGTGGACAGAGAAGTTAGATCCCCCGAAAACCTCGTTACATCCTATGAGACCATACTCAAAATGCCACCAGCTGAGCAGGAGATTCATTTGCAAATTGGTGGTCTTAAGCCCTGCAGCAAAGCTCTAAATCCTTCCTATACCTTGCTGAAAGGCTGAGATCTCCCATCAGAGGTGTCAGGGTGCCCATCTGCAGTGCTGAGCTGTTTTTCACCTGGAGAGCAGCAGAAGGTCCTAGAGTGCTCTCAAGATTTGTAGGTGTGTCCTGGGCTGCATCAAGAGGAATGTGCCCAACAGATGAAGAGAGGTGATCTAAAGGCTGGAACACCTCTGCTATGATGATAGGATGAGGGAGCTGTGGTTGTTCAGCTGGGAGAAGACTCTGGGGTGTCCCTGGACCTACCTTCCAATACCTGAAGGGAGCCCACAAGGAGGCTGGAGAGGGACTTTTCATAAGGGTGTCTCGTGACAGGACAAGGGGCAATGGTGTGAAGCTGAGGAAGAGTAGGGTTAGACTGGATCTTAGAAGTTCTTCTGTACAAGGGTGGTGAGACTCTAGAACAGGTTGCCCAGGGAGCTTGTGGATGCCTCCTCCCTGGAGTTGTTCAACATCAGCTTGGATGAAGCCTTGAGCAACCAAGCATGGATGAGAGGTGGTCCCTGCCCCTACAGAGAGGTTGGAATTGATGATATTTAAGGTCCCTTCCAACAAGGCCATTCTGTGATTCTATTTCAGCACTGCATCCAGCTGCTTGAAGCTCTCCTTCAGCAAGTGGCTCTAGTAGTACTCAATCAGCTCCAGCAAGCTTCTGAAGGTCTCTTCCAACTTCAGCAGTTCTATGATTCTAAGGCTTAGATCACAATGTTAAAATGCAGTAGCACAGCTCATTTGGAGAGGGAAAACAATTACAGGAAAGGTCAGAAGTCCTGGTAGTGAAATATTAGAGAAGAGTAATAAATGGAACTGAATCCTTCAGGAAAAAATAAAACAACAACACACAACAGCCAAATATGGAGATTGGAAGCTCTGACCTTTAAAAAATGTGCATTTTGCAAAGCCAAAATAAAGCCTTTTGGGGAGGGGCAAGGGGCTAGCATCCAATTGCCAGAGAAGGGCAACAAAGCTGGTGAGGGGCCTGGAACACAAACCCTATGAGGAGAGGCTGAGGGAGCTGGGGTTGTGCAGCCTGGAGAAGAGGAGGCTCGGGGGGACCTCATTGCTGTCTACAACTACCTGAGGGGTGGTTGTAGCCAGGTGGGGGTTGGTCTCTTCTGCCAGGCAACCAGCAACAGGACAAAGGGACACAGTCTCAAGTTGTGCCAGGGGAGGTCTAGGCTGGATGTTAGGAGGAAGTTGTTGGCAGAGAGAGTGATTGGCATTGGAATGGGCTGCCCAGGGAGGTGGTGGAGTCACCGTCCCTGGGGGTGTTCAGGAAAAGCCTGGATGAGGCACTTAGTGCCATGGTCTAGCTGACTGGATAGGGCTGGGTGCTAGGTTGGACTGGATGATCTTGGAGGTCTCTTCCAACCTGGTTGATTCTATTCTATTCTATTCTATTCTATTCTATTCTATTCTATTCTATTCTATTCTATTCTATTCTATTCTATTCTATTGTAGCACAATTACATTCAATATTTTGCCAATGTCCAGCTTATTGTTAGACTTTCTGGCACCAGCTCAGTCTGTTTACCTGCAGGATGTAAAACATGAGAATGGGTCCCAAAGCTGGGCAAAAGAAGAAGAAAAAAAGCTAACAAACAAACAAACTGAAGAGGATTCAAGCTCAAGCTCTGTGTTCAGTGGACTGCCTAATGCTGGAGGCACACAACGTGGAAAGAAGCCCTTAAAGCCAGTTACAAATCTACACATTGCTTTTTCATCCCTGCTTTTATAACTTATGCAGAACAGTCTGAAGCCTCTATCAAAACAGAACCTAAACCTCTCATAAATCAAACCTGGAAGGCTGCCTGCATCAGGATCCAAAAAAAAAAAAAGACCCAAAGTGATCAACAGATGTTCAGCAGCACCCAAAATAAAGACCATCCAGGTGTTACAACTTGTCTAACTGTGTCACTCTGCTTGTTAGTGGCAGCAGATGTCACAGAATCACAGAATGGGGTTGGAAAGGACCTCTAGAGATCATTGAGTCCAACCTCCTTGCTAAGGCAGGTTCACCTACATCCAGGTGGGTTTAGAATCTCTCCAGAGAGGGAGACACCATTACCTCTCTGAGCAGACTGCTTCAGGGCTCTGTCACTTCTCATGTACAAGTTTGTGCCCATTGTCCCTTGTTCTGTTACTGGGCACCACTGAAAAAAGCCTGGTCCCAACTCCCTGACACTCACCCTTTCAGCACTGATGAGACTCCCTATCAGTCTGCTCTTCTCCAACCTAAAAAGCCCCAATTCTCTTAGCCTTTCCTCATCACAGAGATGTTCCAGTCCTCCTCAGCATCTCTGTAGATCTTTGCTGTACCCTCTCCATCAAGCTCTTGTTCTTCTTGAACTGGATTGCCCAGAACTGACACAGCAGAAATTTCAGTGAGTGGTTCTCAAACACCTAAAACAGGCTCCCCAGGGAGGTGGTCAAATCTCCATCCATCCCTGGAGGTGTTTAAAAGAGATGTGGTGCTGAGGGTCGTGGTTTAGCACCAGAATTGAGGGAGTTAGAGAATTGCTGTGCTCATTGATCTAAAAGGTCTTTTCCAACCTAAACAATTCTAGGATTCTATGGAGCATTTCCCACCAATCTGGGCAGCCTGGACCAGCATCCCACCATTCTCAAACATTTCTTCCTTTGGCTGAATCTCACTTCTTTTCCTTAAACCTCATGAACAGTGTGGCCAGTAGGACAAGGGAGGTTATTCTGCTCCTGTACTCAACATTGGTCAGGCCACACCTTGAGTACTGTGTCCAGTTCTGGGCTCCTCAATTCAAGAGAGATGTTGAGGTGCTGGAAAGTGTCCAGAGAAGGGCAACAAAGCTGGTGAGGGGCCTGGAACACAAACCCTATGAGGAGAGGCTGAGGGAGCTGGGGGTGTGCAGCCTGGAGAAGAGGAGGCTCAGGGCAGACCTCATTGCTGCCTACAACTGCCTGAGGGGAGGTTGTAGCCAGGTGGGGGTTGCTCTCTTCTGCCAGACAACCAGCAACAGGACAAGGGGACACAGTCTCAAGCTGCGCTGGGGAAAGTCTAGGCTGGGTGTTAGGAGGAAGTTGTTGGCAGAGAGAGTGATTGGCATTGGAATGGGCTGCCCAGGGAGGTGGTGGAGTCACCGTCCCTGGCGGTGTTCAGGCAAAGCCTGGATGAGGCACTTAGTGCCATGGTCTGGTTGACTGGATAGGGCTGGGTGCTAGGTTGGACTGGATGATCTTGGGGGTCTCTTCCAACCTGGTTTATTCTATTCTACTAATTCTATTCTATTAATGTAGAGCAGTAGGATCTATTTGTCTGTTTCTATTGTCCTCGAACTCAGGACACAGCAGAAGACAGTGGAGAATTTCCTCCCTTTTTTTATTGTCCTTCTTTCTATCCCAGATGATTTAGTATCTTTCCCAACCCATCACTCTCCCTCCCTTCTTCCATTTGCAAAGTGACAGGAGTTCATAGAGAGCAACTGTCACTTATCTGGTGGCCAGTCCATCCTTGACATTGTTCAACCAGTTCATTTCTTTCCCTTCCCCCCCTCCCCCTTTAAACTACAAATCAATTCCTGGTTATTTATTTTTTATTCTATATTTATACAAGAAAAGAAATATTTCTCCCCTAAAGCAAATCAAGGATAGAATAACAATCTGGGAAAGGTCAGCATCTCTCCAGGTTGTTAATTGAATCTGTCTGCAGAGCCACCATGCCAATTCTTCAAGGGTGAGAAAGGGCAGGGATATAATAACAATAATGGGAGCAAATGTCTTTGGAGGAGCTGGAATTGATAGCAGATGGGCTCAAGCCAAGTGCAGTCTCTGCTTCAAACCTTCTCACAAGGAACCATCAGCCCTTGGGGACTTTGTAATATTTTTATCCAGAGAAATGGCTCCATGAGGTTGGAATCCTCCACAGATCATCCCAGGGGTGTAAATTATCCTTAATGCTAAGTATTAACCAGAGAAGGGCACATCTCGAGTAGAGTGTCTGGGTTTGGGCCCAACACTACAAGAAGGGCATTGAGGGCTCTGCCCCTGGAGAAGAGGAGGCTCAGGGGTGACCTTATTGCTGTCTACAACTACCTGAGGGGTGGTTGTAGCCAGGAGGAGGTTGCTCTCTTCTCTCAGGCAGCCAGCACCAGAACAAGAGGACACAGCCTCAAGCTGTGCCAGGGGAAGTTTAGGCTTGAGGTGAGGAGAAAGTTCTTCACTGAGAGAGTCATTGGCCACTGGAATGGGCTGCCCAGGGAGGTGGTGGAGTCGCCGTCCCTGGAGCTGCTCAAGGCAGGACTGGATGTGGCACTTGGTGCCATGGTCCAGCCTTGAGCTCTGTGGTGAAGGGTTGGACTTGATGATCTGTGAGGTCTCTTCCAACCCTGATGATACTATGATACTGTGAAAGTCAAGTGAAGAGCAACAGAGATGGTGAAGGATCTGGAGAACAAGGCTGGTGAGCAGCAGCTGAGGGATCTGGTTTTGTTCAGCTCAGAGGAATGGAGACTGAAGAGAGACCTCATTGCTCTCTACAACCCCTGAAAGGAGGGTGGAGTGAGGTGGAAGTTGATCTCTTCCCCCTAGCAACAGCTGATAGAAGAGAGGAAATGACCTGAAATTGTGCCAGAGGAGGTTTGGGTTGGAGATTAGGAAATCTTTCTTTGCTGCAAGAGTGGTCAGGCATTGGAACAGGGTGGCAAGGAGGTGGTGGAGTCATCATCCCTGGAGGTTGTCAAGAAACATGTGGACATGGGCCTTGAGGACATGGTTTAATGGCCATGGCGGCGTTAGGTTGGCAATTGGACTCGATGATCTTGAAGGGCTCTACTAACAAAAGCTATTCTATGGTTCTATGAATTATTTACAGCCTGCTCAGCTTCCAACACAAAGATCCTCCAGGAGTTGCAAATATTTGATTAAAATGGCTTTGTGCTCTTTTCCCCCTGCATAAGAGCTCTGCTGTTCTGACCTGTGCTGGTCTGCCAAAGGGTCTCTGAAGGAAAACTGGGGAGGGGAAGAGCCATCTGCTTCTGCTTTGAGCAGTCTGTGAAGTGGCATCAAACCAGCCCCACTAGACCTTCGACCCAGCCAAGCTCCTTGCTGCTCTGATGTTTTTCTGGGCATCACTTTCACACAGGACTTCTCAGTTTAGCAACATTGATAGAATCAAAGGTTGGAAAAGACCTCCAAGATCATCAAGACTAACCTTCTACCCAACACCTCCATGAACATTTCTGACAGTCAGCATGTACATCCTCAGGAGAAAATGCAGTTCTGCAGGCTTTATTGCTTGGAAGGTTAAGATGTTACCAGAGCTGTAAGGCCAGGATAGTGGGAATCAGGAGATTCCTCATTTAATCCATCTCATGGTACAGCCTTGCTTTTTAGTCTAAGCTGTTTTCACAGTACACAGAACTCAGTTCAAGAGTGGTAGAGGGTGGAAGGAACCTCTGGAGATCACCTACTCCAAAACCCCTGCTAAAGCAGGTATGCCTAGATCAGGTTGGAGAAGACACTGGTGCCTAGTTTTGCCCAAGCCAAAGTATGAATACCCAAGCAGAAAACTTCCCTCTGCTCAACAACTTTCCTCCTTTATACTGAGCACAGTCATTATGGGATGAGACACATCTGGAGCCCACTGGCTGACTCCAAACTTCTACTGGCCTACAGCCTATGGCTGGTCTGGGATTCTGCTCCAGTAAAACCAGGACACACATCCTGGATATGCTCATGATGGTGTAGGGGAACCCAACAGCTGCAGCTACAATTCCTATTTCTACAGTGCTTGATGGGCATTTGCCACCTGCTGTTGGAAGGAGACCCTGACAGAAAGCAGCTGCACATCACTGTGGGGAGAAAGTGTGTGAATCAGAGGGTCCAGACACCTGAACCTTGCCTGCAATGTGTCAATCAACACTTAAATATTTAATTGGGCAGCCTCTAATCTTGACTTGCTACCACTCCAAGAAGGAATTGGAGTGCTAGTGAACAAGTTCACTGTCCCAACCTGTCCTGGTGCCTCACCACCCTCAAATGTTAAGTACTTCCTCCTCATGTTTAGATGGAACTTCCTATGCTCAAGCTTATGTCCATTGCCTCTTGTCCCACCCCTGGGCACTACTGAAAAAGGCTGCTCCTGAAATAGAGAAGGCTCAGGGCAGACCTCATTGCTGTCTATGACTATCTGAAGGGAGGCTGTAGCCAGGTGGAGTTGGGCTCTTCTGCCAGGCAACCAGCAACAGAACAAGGGGCAGGCCTTGTTCTCAAGCTGTGCCAGGGCAGGTTCAGGCTGAACATCAGGAAGTTCTTCACAGAGTGACTGGCAATGGAATGGGCTGCCCAGAGAGGTGTTGAAGTCACCATCCCTGGAGGTGCTTAAAAGGAGGTTGGATGAGGCACTCAGTGCCGTGAGTTAGTTAATTAGAAGGTGATAGGTTGGACTTGATGAACCTAGAGGTCTCTTCCAACCTGGTTAATTCTGTGATTCTGTGAAGTTCCCTATGAACCAACAATGTGCTCTCATAGCCAAGAAGGCCAACAGTATCCTGGCATGCATGGAGAAGAGCATGGTCAGCAGGCTGACCCCTCTCTTCCCCCTCTACTCTGGCCTAGTAAGAACACACCTGGAGTACTGGGTTCAGTTCTGGGCTCCCCAGTTCAAGAGAGACAGAGAAGTACTGGAGAGAGGCCAGTGGGGGGCTACAAAGTCACTGAGAAGCCTGGAGCATCTCTGTAAGAAGGAAAAGATGAGAGCCCTGGGCCGTTGAGCCTGGGCAAGAGCAGCCTGAGAAGGCATCTCATCAATGCTCAGCAAGAGCTAAAGGACCTGTCAAGGGCAAGAGGATGGGGCCAGACTCTAGTCACTATTGCTCAGTGACAGGACAAGGAGCAACAATGGGCACAAACTGGAGCCCAGGTGGTTCTACCTGAACAGAAGAAACTCATTTGGTGTGAGGGTGCTGGGTCCCTGCAGCAGGCTGCCCAGAGAGGTTGTGCATTCTCTTTCTCTGGAGAGATTCCAACCCCACCTGGCCATCGTTATGCTGGGCAAGCTGCTGTGGGTGCCCCTGCTTTAGCAGTGGGATTGGACTGGATAGCCTTCAGAGGTGCCTTCTGCCCCCCACCACGCTGGGATTCTGGGATAATTAGTCTTAAGGTGTGGGAGTGTTACTAAGCCAGTTTTCAGGAAGCTCTCCCTCTTCACCTGTCATGGGGTGCACATGGCACCAGTGTGGACACACAAGAAAAACCCCAGGGGAAGAAGCAGGAGCCCTCACTGAGGCCAGACAGACGTAACAGCATCTTCCCTTCTGCATCTCTCCTCATTTATCTCACCTTCCCTGGAGAGAGAAAAAAAAAAAAGAGATTAACAAATGCAACCAATTTACCACATTTAACAAAGGAAGCCATCATTCTTTTCCTGAACCTTTAGGTATAAATTAGCTCTGGATCTCCCCCCCCAACCCCCCCTGACATTTGATCTATATATGTGTGGCCACATGGCCGTAAATACTGAGTTTTAAGCATCAGTTACATGAACAGAGGCACATGAAATGCACCATTAACACCACTGGCACAAGTGCTCCTTGGTCCTTCAGTGCTATTTATTGCTAGAACTTAAATCAAAGCCTTGGTGCCCCACAGCACTTGTAAAAGCAGCTACTTTCTTGTAGATCAAACCCTTCTGGGTTGCCGGAGAGCTCGTAGGAGCCTTTCATCCAGAATAAATTTAAGGCAAAGTAAAAAACTAAATCACATCATAATAATTGCATATAATCATAGGAACACAGACTCATTGAATGGTTTGGGTTAGAAAGCACCTTAAAGATCATTCACTCCCAAACCCCCTGCCATGGGCAGAGACACCTTTCACTAGACCAGGTTGTGCAAAGCCCTGTCCAGCCTGGCCTTGAACACCTCCAGAGAGGGAGGTTTAGGCTGGAAGAGGGGAGATTAAGACTGGAGATTACAAAGACATTATTTACAGTGCAGGTGGTGAGACACTGAAACATGTTGCCCAGAGAATATATGGATGCCCCTTCCCTGGAATTGTGGAAGACCAGGCTGGATGAGGATTTGAGCAGCCTGGTCTGGTTGGCAGTGGCCCGTGGCAGAGGGTTGGAAATGGATGATTTTTAAGGTCTCTTCCAACCTGTATATGGTTAACACTCCAGGATGGGAGAGGAAGGGGGGGAGTGGGCTAACCATCACCTGGTGGTGTCCAGACCCACCCCTGGGGAGGGGTCAAGACCACCTGAGGTCAAGTGTGGAGTTCAGGGATACTCCTCCTGGAGTGTTAACCGTATACACAACCCAAACCATTCTGTGATTCCATTTCATCTGCAACTAGAGCAGGTTGCTCAGAGCCCCAGAAAACCTCACCTGCAGTGGCTCCGGGGATGGGGCATTTCCCACCTCTCTGGGCAACCTGGGCCAGGGTCTCACCACTCTGAGTATCAAGCATTTCTTCTTCCTCTCCAGTCTCTGAGTTCAAACCATCACTCCTTGTCCTGTTACAACAGGCTCTGCTCAAATGTCTGTTCTCAGCTTTCTTCTCTGCCTTTTTAAGCACCACAGGGCTACCAGAAGGTCTCCCTGGAGCCTTCTGTTCTGCAGGCTGTACAACCCCAACTCTCTCAGGCTTTCTTTCAGACAGTTAATTGAAATAAAAACCAAATAAAACAAATTAAAACTGCTGGTTAGGAGAGATATTAAAAAGAAAGAGGTATGGGGGTGGGGAACAGTTTCCCCAGAGCTCCATTTCTCCTACTCCGTTTCTCCATCAGCAGTTACAGTCAGGGCAACCCATGTCTGACCCAGCAGCAAGGCCATAAATGAAATCTCTCATTTCCAGAGGCCCCCAAGACTGATGGCTCTGGCTCTACAATGAGCAGGAACACAACATTAAGCACGATATGAGTTTTGCTACAGTCAACAGATAAACAGGAGAAGCACTCAGCTGCTCTTCATTACAAATATCTGCAGGTAAAATGTAATCTTCCAAAACGGTTTGGCCTTCTGATGCAAAATAAAGAAGACACACTGTGGTGCTCTGCTGATGGTGATAGTTTCATTCTAACAATAAAAAAGCCCATCATGAAGCTTTACCTTCAAAGTAGCAGATCACTGCTCCAAGTGAAGGCTGCTGCCTGCAGTCAAAGCGGGAGGATTAATAACTTCTGGCATTTGCATGGCGAGTAAGAACACGGCGCCAGAATCCCAGCGTGCTGGAGTTGGAAGGGACCTCTGGAGATCATCCAGTCCAACACCCCTGTTAAAGCAGGGGCACCCACAGCATCTTGCCCAGCATCACAATGGCCAGCTGGGTTTGGCTGCTCTTCAGAGAAGGAAACTCCACAACCTCTCTGGGCAGCCTACTCCTTCACACCAAATGAATAGAATAGAATAGAATCAACCAGGTTGGAAGAGACCTCCAAGATCATCCAGTCCAACCCAGCACCCAGCCCTGTCCACTCAACCAGACCATGGCACTAAGTGCCTCCTCCAGGCTTTGCTTGAACACCCCCCAGGGATGGTGACTCCACCACCTCCCTGGGCAGCCCATTCCAATGCCAATCACTCTCTCTGCCAACAACTTCCTCCTAACATCCAGCCTAGACTTCCCCCAGCACAACTTGAGGCTGTGTCCCCTTGTTCTGTTGCTGGTTGCCTGGAAGAAGAGACCAACCCCCACCTGGCTACAACCTCCCTTCAGGTAGTTGTAGACAGCAATGAGGTCTGCCCTGAGCCTCCTCTTCCTTCTCCAGGCTAAACAACCCCAGCTCCCTCAGCCTTGAGTTTCTCCTCCTCTTCAGATGGAACCTCCTGGGCTCCAGTTAGTAGTTGTTTCCACTTGCCCTCTCACTGGGTACTACTGACAAGAGTTTAGCTCCATCCTCTTTCCCTCCACAGGTCTTTCAGCTTTTGGTGAGCGTTGGTCAGATCCCCTTGGGGCTGAACAGCCTCAGGTCTCTCGGCCTTTGCTCCTCAGAGATGCTTCTGTAGCCTCAATAGCTTTACAGCCTCCTCTAGACTCTCTCCAGTAGTTCCCTGTCTCACTTGAATTTGGGAAGCCCAGATCTGGACCTATGGCAGAACAGAGAGGGAGAAGAACAGCCCTTGACCTGGTGGCCACGCTATTCTCGATGTACCCCAGGAGACATTTGCCATCTTGGCCACAAGGGCACATTGCTGGCTCATAGTGTTCCCCAGCACTCCCAAGTCCTCCACAGAGCTGCCTTCCAGCAGATCACCCCTTTACCTGTACTGTTGCGGAGGGTTATCCCTCCCTTGTCCTTTGAACCAAAATAGTTGAGCCTCCTTCCTGCAAGTTTTCTTTTCAGCCATGCTTGTGAGTAAGAAAGTTGATTTTGGTGTGCATGTGGACGTTGGGATCACTGAAACTTGTGCTTTGTAGAACTAAGCATAGACTCATAGAACCACAGCATGTGTTGGCTTGGAACCACGGAGCCATAGTGGATGGGAGGTTGACTGTGAGCCAGCACTGTGCTCTTGTGGCCAGGAGGGCCTATGCCATTCTAGGGTGTATTAGAAGGGCTGTGGCTAGTAGGTCAAGAGAGGTTCTCCTGCCCCTCTATTCTGCCCTGGTGAGGCCACATCTGGAGCACTGTGTCCACTTCTGCACCTCCAAGTTCAAGAGGGACATAGAATGGCTTGAGAGATTTCAGAACAGGGCCACAAAGATGATGAAGGGAATGGAACATCTCTGTTGTGAGGAGAGGCTGAGGGAGCTGGGGCTGTGCTGCTTGGAGGAGACTGAGAGGTGACCTCATATGTGCTTATAAATGTGTAAAGGATGAGTGCCAGGAGGCTGGGGCCAGGCCCTGCTCGGTGGTGCCTGATGACAGGGCAAGGGGCAATGGGTGGAAGCTGAGGCATAGGAAGTTTCACTTACACACAAGGAGGAATTTTTTCCCTGTGAGGTTGACAGAACATTGGAAGAGGCTGCCCAGGGAGGTCATGAAGTCTCCCTCTCTGGAGATATTCAAGCCCTGCCTGGACATGTTCCTGTGTGATCTGCTATAGGTGATCCTGCTGGGGCAGGGGGGCTGGACTGGATGAGCATTTGAGGTCCCTTCCATCCCCTGCTATTCTGTGATCTAACACCAACCCTCTGCCATAAGCAGGGACACATCCTAGTAGAACAGGTTGCTCAAGGCCTCATCCAACCTGGCCTTGATCAGTGTCAGGGATGGGGCAACCATGACTTCCCTGGGCAACCTGTTTCAGTATCTGGACTGTTCCAGTGTTGAGGACATAAATTATGTTTTTAAATAAGGAGGAAAGCTGAGTCCCAAGGTTGCCACAACCACTCTGGAAAGAGGAGTTTGGAGCTGAAAGAACTCCCCCTTTTGCTCTCCAAGTTGTAATCTATTATGAATAGAAGCTGTTTGTCAATTATAATTTTCATAGCAGTGAATTTGTTTTTTACTTTCTTAACACTCTGTTTGAGTTATTGAGCTTCTGTTAAGCCTTCACACACTGCTGGCCAGCTGATGTGAGAGCAAACAGAGACTGGGAGCGACAAGCAGACAGAATTAATATCATTTTCTACCTTTTTAGATAATGACCTTTTATTTTAACACTGGCTTAATGTAGCCTGGAGATCACACGCCTCAGCTTCCCACTCAAACCCTTCTATTGTGCAACATCAAATTGATCTATAGACTTCCCCCCACTGTCAGGTTTAGCATGTTGGGGCTAATGGCACGTTGATAAATCGTTAATGCTTTCTCTATTGTCACCCTGACAGTTTCCTAGGAGTTGTTTTCAATCTCAAGCTTTCACCAGCTTTGCTGAAATATCCTCACCCTAGCATTAAGAAGATGCATTGTGTTGCCTTCTCCCCATCTATTTTGTGGAAGGAAAGAACAATGTTGCTTTTTTGTGCACCATTTATAATTAGGAATTACCTGGAAAGGCCAAGGAAAAAGGGTTTTAAATGCTCTGAAAAGCAGTTCCCTGAATGTACCCAGCCTATACCTTCATTCTCTAAGTAGAGCCCAGATGGATGCAGATAGAGGACAGGCACAGCTTTCAGAGAAGCAAACAAAATTTGTCTCATGCTGAGGTCTACAGCATAAAATGAAAAGAATCATTCCAGACACAAGTAGCAGCCTCGAAGAAAATACTTCATGAGCACATGGAACCTGATTGTGTTCAATCCATACCTACAGCTTAATGCTTAAACCACAGAGCCTAAATTCCCATGCTACAAACACTCCCCCCACTGCCATTCCCTTAGACATTCCATTCTTGACTCTCCCTAGACTAGAATCAACCAGGCTGGAAGAGACCTCCAAGATCATCCAGTCCAACCTAGCACCCAGCCCTAGCCAGTCAACCAGACCATGGCACTAAGTGCCTCAGCCAGTCTCTTCTTGAACACCTCCAGGGACGGTGACTCCACCACCTCCCTGGGCAGCCCATTCCAATGCCAATCACTCTCTCTGGCAACAACTTCCTCCTAACATCCAGACTAGACTTCCCCTGGCACAACTTGAGACTGTGACCCCTTGTCCTGTCGCTGGTTGCCTGGGAGAAGAGACCAAGCAGTTCCCAGTTGCCTCAATTCCCTTCCCACCTTAGTTCCAGTTCCTCTAGCTTAATGCTTAAACCACAGAGCCTAAATTCCCATGCTACAAACACTCCCCCCCCCTGCCATTCCCTTGGACATTCCCAGTTGCCTCAATTCCTTTCCCACCTTAGTTCCAGTTCCTGTACCTTGGTCCAGTTTGGTTGAACTTGGTCAGCAGTTTCAAAAGTCATCAGTTGCCAGAATGTCTATTTCTTAGAATCTAACTGGAGTAAAAGGCTTTGGGGTTAAGAGAGAGAAAATATCAGATGGTTAAAACATATAGAGAGGTGATGAGACAGTTTCAGGCTGATGTATGAGTCATAGAACAGCTTAGGTTGGACAGTACCTCAAAGATCATCAACTCCAACCTCCCTTCCACAGGCAGGGATGCCTCAGCTGCTCAAGGGCTCATCCAGCCTGGCTTTGAACACTTCCAGGAAGGGGGGCATCAACAACCTCCCTTCCACAGGCAGGGATGCCTCAGCTGCTCAAGGGCTCATCCAGCCTGGCTTTGAACACTTCCAAGAAGGGGGGCATCAACAACCTCCCTGGGCAACCTATTCCAGCCTTTCACCACCCTTCTACTGAAGAACTTCTCCCCAAGATCCAGTCTAAGCCTACTATCCCTCAGCTTAAAAACATTCCCTCTTGTCCTATCACTAGATACCCTTATGAAAATTCCTACTCCAGCTTTCCTGTAGGATCCCTTCAGGTATTGCAAAGCAGCCACAAGGTCCCCCCAGAGCCTTCCCCATTTCCCTTGGCCTATCCTCACTATGCTCCAGCCCTCAGATCACTTTGTGGAAGAGCACATTAGGTGGTGAAGATGTATGCAGAGGTGGTAAGATGAGACAATTCCAGGCTGATGTATGAGAAAAATTAAGAGGGTTTCATGGGAGGAGCAGAATGTTTGAACTCAACCATCTTAATTGTCTTTTCCAACCTGAATGATTCTGTGAGTTTCAGTCACAATAAAGAGCATGATGCTGGAAGAAAAAGGCAAAATCTATCACCTCTGCTCAGCACTGCAGAAGCTGTGCCAGGACTCCAGTGCTTCGCTTTGGAGCTGATTAAGAAACACAATTTCTTTGTCCGGTGAAGAACAGACGCTGCTGCTGCTCTCATTAAGGCTCTAGTGCTAATTAAACTAATGATACACACAAGGCTGGCAAATTGCTGGAGCCTCACAGTCACAAAGAGCCCTCCAGTAGTTAAAAAAAAAAAAGGGGCAATGATTTTCTTAAGCATTAAATCGTTGGGAAAATGTATGGAAATTAAATGGGGCAATCCATTAGCATCAAATGGTCCCCTCCTTCCCCTTGGTGCAAGAGGTCTTTTAATGACAGGCTGAGAATGTTTCAATTGTGTGAAAATTAACTTAGAATCCATAAACATCTCCTTACTGACCCATCATGCTTCCCTGGCAGCCAGAATGATGATAAATGCTGCCCAGAGACACGGTGGAGTCTCCATCTCTGGAGACTTTCAAAGCCCGCCTGGATGTGCTCCTGTTTGATGTGCTTTATGTGATCCTGCTCTGACGGGGGGGGTTGGAATCAGTTTTCAGAGGTGCCTTCCAACTCCTCTCATTCTGTGGTTCTGTGAAGAGGAAGGCCTCATTCAGTGAGGAGAAGATTAAGCTATTTTATGTTATTGAGCAGTAGAGGTACATGTATGTGGTGGTTTGGGTGTCGTGTCCCCCTCCCCCACTTTAGAAATCACCCAGACTAGACTCAGCCAGCTCTGGAAATTGAATGCAGCTTATATTTACAGCTAGCACAATAGACAAGCAGATAGTTACAGTATATACAGATATAGACAGACATAGACAAAGTAAAAGGGAATACAGAAACACAACAGCCCTCCCAGAAACCTGAGTCCCCAGGAGGGGCTCCCAACCACCCCCTCACCTTCCCCCTAACCCTCTCAACCTTACCCCAGTCCCAAGGAAGAATGGAGGTTTGGCCAGGGGGTTAGGAAGCAAAGGTGAATCAGTCAAAGCAAATGGAGGGTGAGGTTAGAGAGTAAGATGGAGTTCAGCCAGCTGCCGCAGCTCCCCAGCAGGCAAAGAGCCCAGAGCAAAGCCGAGAGTGAAGTGACTTTATCTATGTTCTCCTTTCCATTTTACACATCTCAGCAAGACCATGAGGGAAGTAGACATCGCCATTGTTTTCATTTCATAGCCTATCACAGTATTACCAAGGTTGGAAGAGACCTCACAGATCATCAAGTCCAAGCCGTTACCACAGAGCTCAAGGCTAGACCATGGCACCAAGTGCCACGTCCAATCCTGCCTTGAACAGCTCCAGGGACGGCGACTCCACCACCTCCCTGGGCAGCCCATTCCAATGGCAAATCACTGACCCCAAGCAGCATTAAGCCGTGGGGAAAATCCTCTCTCTGCTGATTGTTGGAGATGGTGGAGTCACCACCCCTGGAGGTGTTCAAGAAAAGAATGGATGAGGCACTTAGTGCCATGGTCTAGCTGACTGGCTAGGGCTGGGTGCTAGGTTGGACTGGATGATCTTGGAGGTCTCTTCCAACCGATTCAATTCAATTCTATTTGATTTGATTCTATTCTGCTTGCCCAGCAAGGGTGGGCTGAAAGCTCTTTCTGCTCTATGGCAGAGGCAATAGAAATTACAGAGCCATCAAAGCATTTACTCACAATTTCTGCTTAATCAATAATCACCCTCTGGGGCTACCTCACAGCCTATATCAGTGTCTGATTCCTCAGGGTCTCTGCCTGTGGACTTTGAGGCTGGAATCCTCCGGCTTCAGGGGAAAATGACAGTCTCTGACCTTGTGCTGCTGGCTCCCACTGGATGCTCTGTCCAGGGAATTCATAGGCAGGCTCTCAGGTGCAGAGGAAGGACGATGCTGTGCAGTCTGATCACGGTCTCACGCTGGCTACTCAGGCCGATGGCGTGCAGACAAGTGGGTCTGCTCCTGGCAACTGGTGGCAATGGCGCACCGCAGGCAGTCCTAAGGCAGCGGGCGTGCAGTGGGGTGCACAGCTGCACGGCAGTCTGGGCTCCGTAAAGGCAGGCAGAAAGTGAGCCCTGCAAGCGGGTATGCAGGCAGGCAAGCGAGAGAGTGAGCACTGGAGTGAGCTGAGCTGTTTACCTGCCTATCTCTATTCACTGTGGGCCGGCTGAGAGAGTTGGGGCTCTGCAGCCTGGAGAAGAGAAGGCTTCGAGGAGGCCTTAGAGTGGCTTTCCAGTATCTGAAGGGAGCCTACAGGAAGGCTGGGGAAGGACTATTGACAAGGTCTGGTAATGTCAGGACGAGGGGGAATGGGTTTAAACTGGAAGAGGGGAGATTTAGACTGGATGTTAGGAGGAAGTTCTTTACAGTGAGGGTGGTAAGACACTGGCACAGGTTGCCCAGGGAGATTGTGGCTGCTTCCTCCCTGGAGGCATTTAAGGCTAGGCTGGATGAGGCCTTGGGCAACCTGCTCTAGTGGGAGATGTCCCTGCCTATGGCAGGGGGTTGGAGCTGGATGATCCTTGAGGTCCCTTCCAACCCAAACCATTCTATGATTCTATGGTTAATGGCCCCACTGGCCACCAAAATGACCAATCAGCCTGGAAGTCAGCCAACCCTACTGTAATAGGAAGAGCCACAAGCCTGGACCTTCCAAATATGACAATCACTAGGCAGGCATGAGCTGGGTGAGCGGAGGCTTACACAACCACCTTACACAATGAGGTTTCCTGGGCAGGTCAGACTTCATGGCACCAGGCCAATTGTGCCTCTTTTATCCATTTAATGTGTTTACCTCTGGTTTGGGCAAAAAAACACGTCCAGGAAAGGCAAGGAATAAATAAGCCCTCTTCAACCCCACCCCTGCTAAGCAGGGGCACTGACAGCAGCTTGCTCAGGATCACAGTGGCCAGCACAATTTGGAATCTCTCCAGAGAAGGAGGCTCCACAACCTCACTGAGCAGACCACTCCAGGGCTCCAGCACTCTCATCACCAAATAATTTGCTTCTCGTCTTCAGGTGGCACGTCTTGGGTTCCAGTTTGTACCCAGTGCCCCCTGTCCTGTCACGGGGCAGCACTGAGAAGAGTCTGGTCTCAGCCTCAACTACTGAATCCAGTATTCAAGGTGAGGCCTTACCAATGCCCTGTACAGTGAAACAATCACTTCTCTGCTCCCTCTGGCCACACTATTCCTCATCCAGGCCAGGATGCTGGTGGCCTTCTTGGTTACCTGGGTACAAACTGCTTCCCCTTCAGCCACTCTCAACTAGCACCCCCCAGGTCCCTTTCCACCAGACAGTTTCCAGCCACTCTGCCCCAAACCTGGAGCATTCGTGGTGTTGTTGTGACCCAAGTGCAGGACCCAGCACTTGGCCTTGGTGAACCTTGTTCTATTGGCCTCAGCCCATTGATCCAGCCTGGTCAGATCCCACTGCAGAGCTTTCCCACTCTCCAGCAACTCAACACTCCCACACAAATCAGTGTCATCTGCAACCACACTGAGGATGCCCTCAATTCCTTCATCTAGATTATTGACGAAGATGCCAAACAGAACAGGCCACACTACTGAGCCCTAGGGAACACTGCTTGTGACTGGCCACCAATGGAGTTTGACTCCACTCCCTACCACTCAGCCAGTTTTTACCCACCACAGTGTGAACCTGTCCAAGCCAGGAGAAGCCAGCGTGAGGCTACAAGAAAAAGCCACCTCTGGGTAGCTGCTTTTCCTGGAATGCCATTCAGTTCCCATGCTATTGATGGATTACAGCTATAGCATGTCCAGGAATTCTTCTCCTGCAGAGCAGCTCCATCAGTTACAAAGCCCAGTTCAGCTGCTTTCCCTCAGCTCTATTAGCTCAAGCACACCCTCATTGCACTTCAATTAACGTCAACGTTAGGTATTCCTCGAGGACTGTAATATATTGGTTTGATGTAGAACACAGAGCACGCTTGGTTTTGCAAAGAGGAGAGCAGTTTTACACCAAGTCTTTTATATTCATGGCTCAGATTTATTCTGCACAGAGGAAATTTCCATTTTCTTACCACTAACAAGCTGTTTTCACTTTATAAGGACATCTGGAAAGGAAGATGGAGTAAAACACAGGCATGCAGGGTTTAGAAAACTTGAGAGAAGTTTTAGGTCCCTCACTCCAAGAAAGACATTCCAATGCTGGAGCCAGACTTGGAAGTTAGATAATGATTGGACTCAATGATCATAGAATCAACCAGGTTGGAAGAGGCCTCCAAGATCATCCAGTCCAACCTAGCACCCAGCCCTGTCCAACCAACTAAACCATGACACTAAGTGCCTCATCCAGTCCTTTCTTGAACACCTCCAGGGACGGTGACTCCACCACCTCCCTGGGCAGCCCATTCCAATGCCAATCACTCTCTCTGGCAACAACTTCCTCCTAACACCCAGCCTAGACCTCCCTCAGCACAACTTGAGACTGTGTCCCCTTGTTCTGTTGCTGGTTGCCTGGGAGAAGAGACCAACCCCCACCTGGCTACAACCTCCCTTCAGGTAGTTGTAGACAGCAATGAGGTCTGCCCTGAGCCTCCTCTTCAAGGTCTGTTCCAACAACAAAAACCCCTATGATTCTGTAAAAGCAAAAGCCGGTGGAGGGTCTGGAACACCAGTTTTGTAAGGAGCAGCTGAGAGACCTGGGGCTGTTCAGCATGGAGAAAAGGAGGCTGAGAGTGGATCTCATTGCTATCTACAATTCTATGAAAGGAGGCTGGAGCCAGGTGAGGATTAGTCTCTTCTCCCAAGGAACAAAGGATAGGACTAGAAGAAACAGCCTCGAGTTGTACCAGGAGAGGTTTAGTTTAGATGTGAAGAACAATCTCTTCATAAAAAGGGTTGTCAAGGCCTGGCCAAGACTACCCAGGGCCTGGAACATTTTCAGAGCTGTATTGGTGTGGTGCTGGGGGACATGGTTTAGCAGTGACCTGCCAGTGTTGGGTTAATGATTGAACTTGAGGATCTTAAGGGCCTTTTCCAACCAGAATGATTCTATGGCTCTGATTCTATCCATTCCCACTTATCCTTACCTATTACCTTAGCCTCAACAGATCAGATCTTGTAAGGTTAGTACTTAGCAGTGCCACGGTTAAGTGACAGCTCCAGAGCAACTCAGATGATATCAGATTGGTCAATCACTGCCTGTCAGGTGCTCCTGGAGAAAAAAGGAACCCTCTGCAGGAGGGGGATGAGGAAACAGGTAGCAAAATACAATCCTCACTACTTCTTCGCCAGTGCAAGCATGCTGGAACCAGAATATTGAGAGGGGTTTAGGGAGCTCTAGAAGTGGATACTGCATGAATATTTATAACTTCCAACTAGCATGGAACTCCATAGTAAAGGCAGAGAAATGGGGATCTTGGAAGACAGTGTTTCCATCAGGAAGGACAAGCACCAAGAACCAACACTGAACCATTGGAGTGGCCAAGATGACACCATGGAGATGATCAGAGAGCTGGAGAACCTTTCCTATGGGGACAGGCTGAGAAGTAGGTCTGCTCCACCTAAAGAAGGTTCCAAGGAGACCTTAGAGCAGCATTCAAGTACCTGAATCATAGAATCAACCAGGTTAGAAGAGACCTCCAAGGTCACCCAGTCCAACCTATCACCCAGCCCTATCCAGTCAACTAGACAAGCCTCCTGAAGGAGGACTAAAAGAGAGCTAGGGAGAGACCTTTTATGGAGGGTTGTAGTGACAGGATGAGAGGGAGTGGATTGAAGCTGTAAGGGGAGATTAGGTTAGACAGTAGTAGGAAGTTCTCCACAATGAGGGTGGTGTGATACTGGAACAGGTTGCCCAGGGAGGTTGTGGATATCCCCTCAAGGCCAGTCTGGATGAATCTTTGAGCAACCTGATCCAGCAGAAGGTGTCCTTGCCCATGGCATGGGGGGATGGAACTAGATGACCTTTAAGGTCCCTTCCAACCAAACGATTCTATGAATCTGTGATCTCAAGGTTCAGTACCAGCACATTGATTTCACACTTCCTATTGTGACCTGGAAAAACTGCTGTGCTCAGCACTAAGCAGGTCCTCAGAGACCATGCAATCATTTTTCCAGCTCTCTAAGCCCTGACAGCTTTAGGGACAGTGCAATATTCCAGCATGGTCGTAAAAGGCCCATCAAGCTGCTCTGATGTGCGTATGCATTAGCTGAATGTCCGTGTAACGCTGCGCGCTGCCTCTCTTCAATTAGGCACTGACAGCCCCGTAACGAGGTGATGAGTGCCCTTCCCACCCGCTCTGCACCTTTCCTTCCGTCCAACATATGGGTGCTGCAATCCCTCTTGCGCTCCAGGTGTTCCCAGGTGTCTGCTGCTTACCTGAAACAGCAAGCCCTTGTTTAAAGAATATGGAATTGAACTCCTGGAACCATAGGATGAGAGCAAATGGCCTCAAGTTGCACCAGGGAAGGTTTAGGTTGGATACTAAGCACAATTTCTTTCCTGCAAGAGTGGTCAGGCACTGGAACAGGCTGCCCAGGGAGGTGGTGAAGTTACCATAGAATCAACCAGGTTGGAAGAGAGCTCCAAGATCATCCAGTCCAACCTAGCACCCAGCCCTATCCAGTCAACCAGACCATGGCACTAAGTGCCTCATCCAGGCTTTTCCTGAACACCTCCAGGTTACAGCGACTCCACCACCTCCCTGGGCAGCCCATTCCAATGCCAATCACTCTCTCTGGCAAGAACTTCCTCCTAACATCTAGCCTATACTTCCCATCCCTGGAGGTGCTCAAGAAATGTGTTTATGTGGCACTTGGGGACACGTTTTAATGGCCATGGTGGTATCAGGTTGATGACTGGCCTTGATGATCTTGGAGGTCCTTTCCAACCTTAATGATTCTATGATTCTGTAGAATCACAGACTGATTTGCCTTGGAAGGGACAACTAAAGCTCATCTAGTCCAACCCCCCTGCAGTCATCAGGGGCAACTGCAACCAGAGCAGGTTGCTCACAGCCCTGAACAACCTGACCTGCAATGGTTTCAGGGATAATGTAAACACATTTCTAGAGCAGCTCCAGGCTGGGAAGTCTAGGCTGGATGTTAGGAGGAGGTTCTTGCCAGAGAGAGTGATTGGCATTGGAATGGGCTGCCCAGGGAGGTGGTGGAGTCACCGACCCTGGGGGTGTTCAAGCAAAGCCTGAATGAGGCACTTAGTGCCATGGTCTGGCTGACTGGCTAGGGCTGGGTGCTAGGTTGGACTGGATGATCTTGGAGGTCTCTTCCAACCTGGTTGATTCTATGATTCTATGATTCCCACCTCTCTGGACAATCTGAGACAGGCTCTCAGCACCCCTATGGTTAAATATTTGTTTGTTCTTTCCAGTCTGAATCTCCCTGTTTGAGTTCAAACCATCACTCCTTGTCCTGTCACAACAGGCCCTGCTCAGAAGTCTATCCCCAGCTTTCTCATGCCCCTTTAAGCACTGAAAGCTACCAGAAGGTCTTCCCGAAGCCTCCTTTTCTCTGGGCTGAACAATCCCAACTCTCTTAGCCTGGCCTCACAACAGAGAGCTTCCAACCTTGGATCATTGCTGTGACATTCAATCCATCCTCATGAAAGGAACCTCTCCTGACCTGTACGTTTCCACACAAAGTCTCACCCTGGGCAAGCACATCAGACAAATTATTAGCAGCTGGGAAAAAAAGGAGTGGAAGTAATGGAAAAGCCAACAGCCCCTTTAAATAAGGGTAACAGCACCACTGAGCACCACCACAATGATCCTTGCACCTTTGGGCTGTAATTTTTCCTCCTTTTCCTGGTGACACCTTAGGTTAAGCCCAGCGCAGACGACACTCAACAGTCCTCCAGAAGACAAATAAACAAAAATTCCCTTGTAACTAATTTTTCTTTCTCCTACCAGAGAAAGCAAAGCCAAGGCTTTCTGCTGGCAGCAGAATTTCATCCTGGCTTTGTAGAACTGCAAGTGCTCAGAGATATTTGGTAGCAGAAGAGATTGCTCCTCTATCTTTCCATTTCTCCTTGACACGCATCCAAAAGCACATCAATATTTCTGTTACGCCATGGCCAGGCTTGACTGCTGTGATGCTGCTATTACTCTTCCCTTCCCTTTAATTATTTTCTTCTCTATACAGCAATTTGTTTTCCCCCAACTGATAAATATCATCAATTTAAGGAATGTTAGGAAAATATAAGGCCATGAATATATTTAGCATATAGAAAGTGTGTTCTCCCTTCATCGTTATAATAGAAACACAACAAGATTTATAATCTTCTACTCTCCTACAATCAATTCATTTTCTCTATGAAAAATCACAGGATCACTGAATGGTAGGAGTTGGAAGGGAACTCTGGGGATTAATCAGTCCAATCCACCTGCTAAAACAGAGACACCCACAGCAGCTTGCCCTGGATCACAATGGACAGGTAGGGTTAGAATCTCTGCAAAGGAGGAGAGTCCATGACCTCTCTGGGCAGCCTACTCCAGGGCTCCAGCAGCCTCACACCAAACAATTTTCTCCTCCCGTTCAGATGGAACCTCCTGGGTTGCAGTTTGTGCCCACTGACCCTTGTCCTGCCAGTGGGCACCATTGCAAAGAGCAAATTAACTCTAACTG
This sequence comes from Tricholaema leucomelas, assembly GCA_013400475.1. Classification (NCBI taxonomy): domain Eukaryota; kingdom Metazoa; phylum Chordata; class Aves; order Piciformes; family Lybiidae; genus Tricholaema lacrymosa; species Tricholaema leucomelas. Next base: position 45,260 of record WAAF01006003.1, read on the forward strand.
CGGCTGCACAGGGTTTATGCTCAGCTGCTTTACTTCCAGTATCTGAAGGGAGCCTACAGGAAGGCTGGGGAGGGACTACTGACAAGGTCTGGTAATGTCAGGACGAGGGGGAATGGGTTTAAACTGGAGGAGGGGAGATTTAGACTGGATGTTAGGAGGAAGTTCTTTACAGTGAGGGTGGTGAGACACTGGCACAGGTTGCCCAGGGAGGTTGTGGATGCTTCCTCCCTCTAGTGGGAGGTGTCCCTGCCTATGGCAGGGGGTTGGAGCTGGATGATCCTTGAGGTCCCTTCCAACCTAAACCATTCTATGATTCTATAACTACAAGTGGTGGTGAGCTCATGAGTTAGCATGCTTGAGCTGAGGGCTGGAAATGAACAGCAGAGAGTCAGTAACTTACATTTCTCCATCTGTTCCACCAGTGAGCTCCTGACTGCTCCTGATTTGCCATCGCTAACGTTCGCGTTTCAACTGCTCTCCAAGCAAGACCAGGCGAGGGAATTACTCATCCACGAGCTGCACGTTCCTGCTCATTTCCCAGGCTGGCAGTTGTCAGAGTGGTTGGTATCCACTTTAAAAGCTTTTCACTCTCTTTCTGGACACAGGTAAATCTTGTTCTCCTGGAAGGATGCACCACTGCACGCTGTGTTTGGCGTGACAAAGTGAAACCCATACCAGGAACTCCCTGTAGAACACACCTACCATTACTGGTGCATTTGTTTCTGCTGCTCAGGGAGTTATTCATGCTGAGGAGATGTCTGCCCACCTCTAGTGCTGCTTTTCACCAGGTATTTTCCCTTTCCCAGATCACTCCATCAGTTGGATTTTATTGCTGCAGTTCCAATATTTGCAAATTCCCAGCTGTAATTATTTTTTTCCCTCCCATAAAATTCATCATCTTCTGGCAGAATTGTAGAATGGTTTGGGCAGGAAGGGACATCTAAAGCTCATCCAGTCCAAACCCCTGCAGCTAGAGCGGGTTGCTCACAGCCCCAGACAACCTGACCTGCAGTGGTTCCAGGCATGGGGCATCTCCCACCTCTCCGGGCAACCTGGGCCAGGCTCTCACCACTCTCAGAGTCATAGAATCAACCAGGTTGGAAGACACCTCCAAGATCATCCAGTCCAAGCTATCAAACATTTCTTCCTCCTCTCCAGACTGAACCTCCCTCTTTTAGTTCAAACCATCACCCCTTGGCCTATCAGAAGGGTCAGAAGTCTGTCCCCAGCCTTCCAATGCCCCCTTTAAGCACTACAATCCTGTGCTTCCACTTCTCCTTAACAAATGTCCTTCCCCCCCCCGCCCCCACACACACACCTGGCTGTTTGCTTTTTTAAAGGCACCACAGATATTGCCATTTGCTGCATTTTCACCTCATTTTGAGCACTCAGAAGGGATTTAAAGTGCTTTTCAATGCACATTTTTGTTATTATTCCTTTACCAGAGGCCGTTTTACATTGACTGTAACCCAGGGAAATGTGTCTCAGGCAGCAGGTACTGTATGATGCTGTCAAATTTTATCAAGTACCAACATTTTTGCTAAAGAAGTCCAAATCTTTGCATTTTTGTGCAGCTCTTTGCATTTTTTTCCCCCCAATGTATTCCAAATATATTTCCTTATAAAATAAATACCTCCCAGGCATGATTTCTTCTTTGTGCCCAGGGAGCAGCTCACTTGTGCCCTGCTCCTTCCCTGACCCAATCTCTCTTATTACTCACTTTTTGCCCAAGGTGATGGTGTCTGACCCCACACCTCCATGCCTAGGGGCAATGGCAGTTGTAGGCTGTGGGATGCAACAACATGTTGTAAATAGAGTCCTAGAATCCTTTTATGTGAAAAAGACCTTTAAGTTCATCAAGTCCTACTAGCACTGCCAGGTCACCACCAAACTGTGTCCCTCAGCGCCCCATCTCCAGGGCTTTGAACCCCTCCAGGGATGGGGATTCCACCACTGCCCTGAGCAGCATCTTCCAGGACCTGACAACCTTTTCCATGAAGAAATTGTTCCTCATGGCCAAGCTAAACTTCCCCTGGGGCAACTGGAGACTATTTCCACTTTTGCTAACACTTGTTCCTGGGAAGAAGAAACCAACACCTACCTGGCTCCAAACTTCTTTCGGGGAGCTGTAGGCAGCAATGAGGTCTCCTCCTCAGCCTCCTTTTTTCCAGGCTGAACGACTCCAGTTTCCTTAGTTGCTCTTCACCAGACATCTTCTCCAGACCCTTCACCAGCTTTGTTGTCCTTCTTTAGATA
>WAAF01006003.1:47833-64941 GCA_013400475.1 Tricholaema leucomelas
TGAAGGGAGGTTGTAGCCAGGTGGGGGTTGGTCTCTTCTGCCAGACAACCAGCAACAGAACAAGGGGACACAGCCTCAAGTTGTGCTGGGGGAAGTCTAGGCTGGATGTTAGGAGGAAGTTCTTCACAGAGAGAGTGATTGGCATTGGAATGGGCTGCCCAGGGAGGTGGTGGAGTCACCATCCCTGGAGGTGTTCAAGCAAAGCCTGAATGAGGCACTTAGTGCCATGGTCTGGTTGACTGGCTAGGGCTGGGTGCTAGGTTGGACTGGATGAGCTTGGAGAACTCTTCCTACGTGGTTGATTCTGTGATTCTATCTCCACATATTTCTTGAACACCTCCAGGGACAGTGACTCCACCACCCACTTACAGTGGGTGTGCTGGGTGGAAACTCTTGCAAAATACTGTCTTGAAGCTCCTGCTCTTTCATCTAGATAAAAATGAATCATGGCCCCAGTGCTTATCTTCTTTTCTCTTTTCTAATTAGAAACTGCCACCAAATCCTCTGCCTATGTCCACCTTCTGATTTCCAGTCTCTCCTCTCCTCCTGGCTTGATGGACTATCAGTTAATAAAAACCCCTTTCCCTTTCTGATATAAATATTCACTAGCTGCAGTTCCTTTTGTCTGCACAATAAATATTACCATGAAGCTCACCAGGAAATTAAAGCAGAGCCTGAAGCTGCCTGTCCTTGGATGATGTACTGTGAATGAACTGTGTCCTATGGGGATTATTCCAGTCCCTCAACAACATCATCCTTCTTGTATCTAAACATCAAAATATGTTTTCTTCCAACACCCAAACAGCACAACACATATAAATTTGATAATGGATTTTCTGTTCAGGCTGCCACTTTGGCAGATCCAGCAGACAGAAATGAAGCAATAAAAACCATCCAGTTACTTGGACAGGTACCTGAATGTACCCAAAGTTGCTTTGAATTTGGGTTGATTGCCTGAGACACTCAGCAACACAAAAAATTACACATGCACTTCCTTTTCAGTTCCTTCCTTTTTCCCATTATGAGAATCATCCATGCTGGGTGAGGGATTAAGGAAAGGGATTAAAGCTTTTTCTTCTTCCAGGCAGGTTTTTCATGTTTAGTGAGAACAAAATGTTGCAGACAGAGATCACAGAATCCCAGAAATAAAACAACCCAAAAAACAGGTGGTTACAAATCTGCCAACAACTGAGTCCCAGAACCGCAGCATGGTTGGGGTTGGAAGTGATCTCTAGAGATCATTCAGCCCAGCCCACTCCCTGCTAAAGCAGGGTCACCCACAGCAGCTTGCCCAGGATCACACTGGCCAGGTGGGTTTGGAATCTCTCCAGAAAAGGAGACTACACAACTCTCTGGGCAGCCTGCTGCAGGGCTCCAGCACTCTAACAACAAATTTCTCCCCATCTTCAGGGGGAACATCCTGGGTTCCAGTTTGTGCCTATTGGTTATTATCCTGTCACTGGGCACTACTGCAAAAACTCTGTTCCCATCCTCTTGCCCCCAACCATTTAGCTCTTACTAAGCATTGATCACATCACCTCTTAGGCTACTTTTCTCCAGGCACAACAGCCTCAGGGCTCTCAGCCTTTCCCCCTCACAGAGTTGTTCTGGGCACCGCAGCATCCTCAGAGCCTCCACTGAACTCTCTCCAATACTGCCCTGTCTGTCTTGAACTGGGGAGCCCAAACCTTGAGCCAGCACTCCAGGTGTAGCCTGAGAAGGGCAGATCAGAGGGGGAGGAGAACCAACCTCGACTCGCTGACCACACTCTTCTACATTGACCCCAGGAGACCATTGGACTTCTTGGCCACAAGGACACGTTGATGGCTCATGGAGAGCTTAGTGGTACCTATTCTCTTGTCCTCTTGTACTGCTTTCAGCCCTGAGTCATTAACTGGCAAAAATTGTTGTTTCCTTCCTCTCAGTCACGTTCTTTAGGAAGCTACTGAGAACAATAACAGGACAGGGCTGCTGTCCATGTGTAACACTGCACAAGGTCAGCACTTACCTTTATTATCCTTTAAATTGTAAGAAATGCATTATGATTTGGGAGTTCCCCTTCCAACTCCTACCATTCTGTGATTCCAAGCAGTTCATAGCTGGAGGTTTCATCTACTGCCCTCAGTGCTGTTCTCCTCAGAGCTGTGAGCTGATCTTTTCCTAGCACAGGAAAAAGAATGTTAAATCCTTACATTGTTAGCATTCCACAGGTTAAAGTGGGCACACAGGGAATTCAAGCTCTGCTGCTGACCAGCTGGAGCTGGAGGTGGCTCTTGCTGAGCTCCATGGTCAGTCATAGTAGCATAATTGGGGCTTTTTAGTCTGGAAGAGGAGCAGACTGAGGTGAATCTCATCAGTGATGATCAGTACTTCAAGGTGGGTGACAGGAGGATGGGACCAGACTACTTCCAATGGTGCACAGTGACAGAACAAGGGGCAATGGGCAACAACTTGAGCACAAGTTCTATCTAAAGATGAGAAGGAACTTCCTTACTTAAGGATGATGGAGCCCTGGATCAGTCTGCCCAGAGAAGTGGTGGAGACTCCATCTCTGGAGAGATGCCAAGCCACACTGAAGTGTTTAGAATAGAACAGAATCAACCAGGTTGGAAAAGACCTCCAAGATCATCCAGTCCAACCTAGCACCCAGCCCTATCCAGTCAGCTAGACCATGGCACTAAGTGCCTCAGCCAGGCTTTGCCTGAACACCTCCAGGGACAGTGACTCCACCACCTCCCTGGGCAGCCCATTCCAATGCCAATCACTCTCTCTGACAACAACTTCCTCCTAACATCCAGCCTAGACCTCCTCTGACATAACTTGAGACTGTGTCCCCTTGTTCTGTTGCTGGTTGTCTGGGAGAAGAGACCAACCCCCACCTGGCTACAGCCTCCCTTCAGGTAGTTATAGACAGCAATGAGGTCTGCCCTGAGCCTCCTCTTCTCCAGGCTGCACACCCCCAGCTCCCTCAGCCTCTCCTCATAGGGTTTGTGTTCCAGGCCCTTCACCAGCCTTGTTGCCCTTCTCTGGACACATTACAGCACCTCAACATTTTTCTGTGTGACCCTCCCTTGGCAGGGGAATTTGACTGGTTGCTCTCCAGAGGTCCCTTCCATCCCCTAACATTCTGTGAAGTGCAATTTTTGGCCATCATTTCTTGGGAAACAAGCTCTCTTCTTTAACACATTGCCCTTACTTTCAGGCAGGATTGTAGTCCAGCATTGAGTTCCAAAGTGGTCCAGAAGGATAAAAAGGGATGTCTATTCTCCATCCATCAACACCTAAACTGCATTAATCACTGTCACAAAAGCTGCTGCTGGCTTCCATCCTGGCCAGAGTCCAGCTTCTGCTGGGACTGGGATATTGGTTTTGGATAGATGAGCTCTCAGTCAGTCTCTAGCTGTCTTGCTGGGGAATTATTGGGCTATAATGCAGTCTGTAATTACATGCTCTCGTGGTATCTTTTCCATTCAATGCACAGGATGGATATCTATGGAGAAGCATTAAGGTTGCAAGCACCAATATGAATTTGACCTTCAAGTGCTTGCCTTCAACATCTCAAAAGTGTCCTTTTAGCCCAGCACTTCATAGAATTGTTTGGGTTGGAAGAGACCTTGAAGATCACCTAGCTCCAACCCTGCTGTCATGGAAATTGACACCTTCCTCTAGAAGGTCTTAGCCAACCTGGCCTTGAGCCTTGGATAAGGCTCAGGGCTATCCAACCTGACCTTGAATGCCTCCAGAAAGGGGACATCCACAACTTCCCTGGGGAACCTGTTGCACTGTCTCACCACCCTCACTGTAAAGAATTCTGTCCTCATTTCCAGTCTAAAACTCCCCTCTTCTGGCTCAAACCCATTGCCCCTCATCCTATCACTACAAGTCTCTGTAAAAAGTCTCTCTGGCTTTCTTGTAGGCCCTCTTTGGATACTGGAAGGCCACTAGAAGGTGGCCTCGGCACAACTTGAGACTGTGTCCCCTTGTTCTGTTGCTGGTTGCCTGGCAGAAGAGACCAACCCCCACCTGGCTACAATCTCCTTCCAGGTAGTTGTAGACAGCAATGTCATCACTCCTGAGCCTCCTCTTCTCCAGGCTAAACAACCCCAGCTCCCTCAGCCTCTCCTCATAGGGCACTTGCTGGTTTACCACTTGCTGTGGTGTTAATTCCCATGGATCCATCATCCTCACACAGGCCTCAGGCACCAGCACCAGGGCTGACCCCATCCACTTGTCAGCATGCAGCTGAGGGAACTGGAGAGAAAAAGGCTGAGGGGAGACTTCATTTCTATCTACAACTCCTTGAAAGGAGGTTGGAGCCAGGTGAGGACCAGTCTCTTCTCCCAAGGAACAAGCAATAGGACACCAGGAAACAGCCTCAAGTTGTACCAGGGGAAGTTTAGGTTGGACATGATGAAAAATTTCTTCATGGAAAGGCCTGGAAGTGACTGCTCAGGGCAGTGGTGGAATCCCCATCTCTGGAGAGGTTCCAAAAGCATGGAGATGTGGTACTGAGGGACATGGTTTAGTGGCGACCTTGCAGTGCTGGAGTCATGGTTGGACTTTTGTAACCTATAAAGTCCTGTGATTCTAGACTGGGGATTGGATGAGGTGGCCTTTAAAGATCTCTCCCAACCCAAAGCATTCTATGATTCTAAGCTTCCTGATAGTTTATTAAATATTCTCCCTTCAAAGCAAAGATAAAACCATGAGTTGGATGATTGCTCTGAAAAAAAAAACCGAAGAGCTTTTTGTTGCTTGCTAATTTCCATCATTTCATTACTGACCAACAAAGTGATGATACAACATTGTCACCCAAAGTCATATAATCAGAATGGTTTGGGTTGGAAATGACCTTCAAGGTCATCTAGTGCCAAGCCCCCCCCTGCCAAGGACAGGGACACCTTCCACTAGCTCAGGATGCTCAAGGCTTCATCCATTCTGGCCTTGAATACCTCCAGGGAGGGAGGATACACATCATCTGTGGGCAACCTGCTCCAGTGTCTCACTACCCTTACTTACTAATTTCTTCCTAATAGGCAGTTTTCCTAAAATCCAGATGAAATCCATTCCCTCTTGTCCTATCACTAATTATGGTCCATGTCAACAGGCAGAACAGACCCATCCTGCCTGTGCTTTCCATCAGCAGTCCACTTAGATTCATGGACTCACAGAATGGTTTGGGTTGGAAGGTACTATAAAGACCATCTAGTCCCAACCCCCTGCCATGGAGATAATGAGATGTCCTTACAAACCCTATGAGGAGAGGCTGAGGGAGCTGGGGGTGTGCAGCCTGCAGAAGAGGAGGCTCAGGGGGGACCTCATTGCTGTCTACAACTACCTGAAGGGAAGTTGTAGCCAGGTGGGGGTTGGTCTCTTCTGCCAGGCAACCAGCAACAGAACAAGGGGACACAGCCTCAAGTTGTGCTGAGGGAAGTCTAGGCTGGATGTTAGGAGGAAGTTGTTGGCAGAGAGAGTGATTGGCATTGGAATGGGCTGCCCAGGGAGGTGGTGGAGTCACCATCCCTGGGGGTGATCAAGCAAAGCCTGGCTGAGGCACTTAGTGCCATGGTCTGGTTGACTGGCTAGGGCTGGGTGCTAGGTTGGGCTGGATGATCTTGGAGGTCTCTTCCAACCTGGTTGATTCTATTCTGTTCCATTCATTGCTTTTGTAGCACATATTGTCTCTGTTCCTAACATAGCAGCTCCTTGAAAGGCTGATATGCTGGAAACAATCTGACTGTGGTGCAGGAAGCAGGACATCTTCAAAGGGCTGCATATTGTCGCTGCAAGGGCTCTGAGCATCTCTGTACATCGCACAGCGGGAGAGCTTCCTGGGGAAACCACTCACTGAGGGAGCAATTAACGCAAATCACCACTCCACATCTTCATGCAGACAATGGCTCTGCTTCCAGCAGCTTGTTGTGCGAAGAAGGAAAGATGAAGAAAGAGACAGACAGGATCAGATCAGAAAGAAACAGACCCAACACAAACCGAACCTGAGTGGGACCTGCAGGACCGCTGGGAAAGGCCAACAGTTACGTCTCCATCTCCCTACAACATCTCTCTGCTTAGTAATGTTTTGGACCTAAAGGAATCATAGAATCATAAAAGGATTTGGGTTTGGAACAACCTCAAGATCATCCAATCCAACCATCAACCTCAGACCACTATGGCCATTAAACCAGGTACCAAAGTGCCATGTCCACACGTTTCTAGAACACCTCCAGGGTTAGTGACACCATCTCTATGGGCAGCCTGTCCCAATGCCTGGAATGGCTCCTGTTTCTCTTTAAATCAATGTACCAGAAGTTTCCTGGTGAAATGAACCTGGGGGTGCTGACTGACAGCCAGCTGAAGGTGATGTGTTATTTGCCCAGATGGCCAAGAAGGCCACGACCATCCTGCCTTGGATAAGCGATAGTGTGGCCAGCAGGACCAAGGCTGGGATTGTGCCCCTGTACTGGGCACTGGTAAGGCCACACCTTGAATCCTGAATTCAGGGTTGGGCCTCTCTACAAGAAGGACATTGAGGGGCTGAAGCAGGTCCAGAGAAGGGCAAAGAAGCTGGTGATGGGTCTGGAGTACAGATCTAGTGAGGAGCAGCTGAGGGATCTGGGGCTGTGCAGCCTGGAGAAAAGGAGGCTGACAGAAGACCTTCCATCTCTCTACGACTCTCTGAAAGGAGTTCTCTCAGCCTGTCCTTGTCAGACAGCTGCTTCAGCCCCCTCTGCATCTTTTTAGTCCTCTGCTGCTGATGGCTTTGTGATCATCAGATGACTGCAAATGTATGGGTCCAAAGCAACTTCTGCTGGATAGCACCCTGCGATCCTGAGGGAGCAGGGGCCTCATTGAATTGAATAGAATCAACCAGGTTGGAAGAGACCTCCAAGATCATCCAGTCCAACCTAGCACCCAGCCCTATCCAGTCAACTAGACCATGGCACTAAGTGCCTCAGCCAGGCTTTGCTTGAACACCTCCAGGGACGATGACTCCACCACCTCCCTGGGCAGCCCATTCCAATGCCAATCACTCTCTCTGACAACAACTTCCTCCTAACATCCAGCCTAGACCTCCCCTGGCACAACTTGAGGCTGTGTCCCCTTGTCCTGTTGCTGATTGCCTGGCAGAAGAGACCAACCCCCACTTGGCTGCTGCCTACAACTACCTGAAGGGAGGCTGTAAAGAGGTCTGCCCTGAGCCTCCTCTTCTGCAGGCTGCACACCCCCAGCTCCCTCAGCCTCTCCTCATAGGGTTTGTGTTCCAGGCCCCTCACCAGCTTTGTTGCCCTTCTCTGGACACCTTCCAGCACCTCAACATCTCTCTTGAATTGAGGAGCCCAGAACTGGACACAGCACTCAAGGTTTGGCCTGACCAGTGTTGAGTACAGGGGCAGAAGAACCTCCCTCGTCCTACTGGCCACACTGTTCCTGATCCAGGCCAGGATGCCATTGGCTCTCTTGGCCGTTGCATAGCCTGGACTGTACCATCTAGAAGCAGAAGACAGTCCTGAGTGAAGTATTAACACAACCAATGACAAAGCTCAGAGCAGGGCTTTCAAAAGTGGCTCTCACCGTGTTTCTTGTGGTGGCTCTTGCATACATTTGTAATTTAAACCCATCTCCCATTTTCCTGCATGCTAAATTTGCCAGTGGTAGCTCATTTGCTTCATGTCAGATGAAAGTGAAGATAACAGGAACGCTTAAAGGTTCCCTTTGATACAAATTCTTTAGATAAGACATGCTGAAATGGAAGAAGCTTCTGAAATAACTCACTTGACATTTCTCCACAGTTCATTTCCTTCGTTTTCATTTTTCTGGCATCTCATTTTCTCCGCAAGTTCTCCGCAATCCAGGTTGTAAATTCTGCCTAAAAGGCGATTTAAGGTGAGAGCGACCCCTTCAAAGCCATGTCGGTGACACCAAGACCTGAGGCACAGGCTCACAAATTAGATGCAATGCCTTGTTGAAAGGCAGGTCAGCTCTCTTCAGGTTCATACAATGGTTCGAGTCAGAAGGGACCTTAAAGATAGAATAGAATAGAATAGAATAGAATCAATCAGGTTGGAAGAGACCTCCAAGATCATCCAGTCCAACCTAGCACCCAGCCCTGTCCAGTCAACCAGACCATGGCACTAAGTGCCTCATCCAGGCTTTGCCTGAACACCTCCAGGGACAGTGACTCCACCACCTCCCTGGGCAGCCCATTCCAATGCCAATCACTCTCTCTGCCAACAACTTCCTCCTAATATCCAGCTTAGACCTCCCCTAGAACTACTTGAGGCTGTGTCCCCTTGTTCTGTTGCTGGTTGCCTGGGAGAAGAGACCAACCCCCACCTGGATACAGCCTCCCTTCAGGTAGTTGTAGACAGCAATGAGGTCTGCCCTGAGCCTCCTCTTCTCCAGGCTAAACACCCCCAGCTCCCTCAGCTTCTCCTCATGGGCCCCCCCCCCGAGCCTCCTCTTCTGCAGGCTGCACACCCCCAGCTCCCTCAGCCTCTCCTCACAGGGCTTGTGTTCCAGGCCCCTCACCAGCTTTGTTGCCCTTCTCTGGACACCTTCCAGCACCTCAACATCTCTCTTGAATTGAGGGGCCCAGAACTGGAGACAATACTCAAGTTCCAACTCACCTGCTATGAGCAGGGACACCTTCCACTAGACCAGGTTGCTCAAGGCCCTGGTCCAACCTGGCCTTGAACACTTCCAGGCAGCAGGCATCCACAAGCTCCCTCAGCAATCTGTTGCAGTGCCTGTATCAGAAGTTAATAATAATTATGAATATTAATTTCTGTTGCATTGCCTGTATAATAAATTAATAATAATTATGAATATTAATTTCTGTTGCATTGCCTGTATCAGAAATTAATAATAATAATGAATATTAATTTCTGTTGCATTGCCTGTATCAGAAATTAATTATCATTATATTAATTTCAGCGAGAATATTATTTCTTTTTTATTATTAATATTCAAAAATCAGGGAAATTCCCTGAGGTTCTTTGGATTTTTATGGTTGGCAGGAAGCAATTGTGCAGAATTAAACAGTTTAAACAATCAGGACTTGGAAACAGCAACATGAAAACAGGAAAAAATAATCTAACTATGCTTATGGAGTCTTAGCATTCACTCCAGTATGTGTACTCAGGACTCTTTAGGTCCCTGACTAAGTCTCCTATATCAAAGACACTTTCAAACTCCCAATGATGATTCCAGGGTGTGCTAGTTTGAAGCTAGCTGGAATGTTTTGGTGAGAAGAACTAGATTACAGGCTGTGAAAGGAAAACAAGAGAGATGTCTACTTCCCTCATAGGCATGCTAAGAGATACAAGAACAAGAATCCAAACATAGATAAGGCACTTCTGCTTGAGGCATTGCCTGAGCTGGATTTCTCTCCAGCCTCTCTACCATCTCTCTGATTAATCCACTTTGCTTCCTAACCTCCCTGGCTGACCTCCATTCTTCCTTGGGACTGGGGTAAGGTTGAGAGGGGTGGGAGAAGGTGGAAGGGCGGTTGGGAGCCCCTCCTGGGGACTCAGGTTGACCTCCTGGGAAGTGGCTCTGCAGAGAAGGATCTGGGAGCACTGGTGGACATGTTCCTCATGAGCCACAATGTGCCCTCTTGTCTAAGAAGATCAGTGGTCTCCTGGAGTGCATGAAGAAGAGTGTGGCCAGCAGGTCAAAGTGGATTCTCGTCTCCCTCTACTCTGCCCTGGTGAAGCCACAGCTGGAATGCTGGGTCTAGTTCTGGGCTCTCCAGTTCAAGAGAGACAGGGAACTACTGAAGAAGAGTCCACAAAGACTACAAGGATGCCAAAGGGCTTGGAGCATCTGTGTGATGAATAAAGGCTTAGAGCATCTGTGTGATGAATAAAGGCTTAGAGCCCTGGGGCTGTTGAGCCTGGAGAAGAGCAGCCTGAAAGGGGATCTGATCAATGCTCAGCAAGAGATAAAGGACCTGTGGGAGGCAAGAGGATGGGGCCAGACTCTTGTCAGTGGTGCTCAGGACAAGGGCTCATGGGCACAAACTGGAACCCAGAAGGTTCTATCTGGTGTGAGGGTGCTGGATCCCTGCAGCAGGCTGCCCATGGAGGTTGTGGGGTCCCCTTCCCTGGAGAGATTCCAAACCCACCTGGACGTTGTGATGCTGGGCACACTGCTATTGATGCCTCCGCTTTAACAGGGGGGGAAATTGGAGTGGATGATTTCCAGTGGTCTTTTCCTACTCCACCATGCTGGGATTCTGAAAAGTTTTTGGTTTACTTAGAAAAAAAAAAATATCCAATTAACAGTAGTTTTGGTTCACATTTTTATGTCCAGCCTGCTGGTGGTGTGTGACTATGAATGTACATTTTCTTCCTGTTGTAATTCATCTGCTTCCACACCAAACTCCAGCACCCAGTGCTATTTTTCTGCCCAGTGACTTAGAGATTTGCTCACTGAATGAGAAAGATGAGCTGATGGAAATCTTGTCTTGCTTAACAAACTGAATAACCTTTCAGATGCAGAAGCCAAGACCTCAAACTGAAAAATCTCTTCTGCAAGTCGGAAAACTGAAACTCTCTCAGCCTGACCTCACAGCAGAGGGCTTTCTGTCACTGCTGTGACCTCCTCTGGCCCCACTCCAACCAGTCTCTGCTGTGCTGACCAGTCCAGAGCTGGCCCCAACGCTGCTGGTGGAATCTCAGTAGAGAGGAGCAGAGGGGCTGTGATGGTTTGGGTGTCCCCTGCCCCCCACACTTTAGAAATCACCCAGACTAGACTCAGCCTGCTCTGGAAATTTGAATGCAGCTTATACTTACAGCTGGCACAATTTACAAGCAGATATTTACAGTAGATACACTTATAGACAGAAATAGACAAGGGAAAAAGGTAATACAGACACAACTCCCCTCCCAGAAACCTGAGTCCCCAGGAGGGGCTCTCAACCACCCCCTCACCTTTCCCCTACCCCTCTCAACCTTACCCCAGTCCCAAGGAAGAATGGAGGTTCGGCCAAGGGGATTAAGAAGCAAAGGTGAATCAGCCACAAAAAGCAAATGGAGGATGAGGTTAGAAAGCAAGATGGTGTTCAGCCAGCAGCCTCAGCTCTCCCCAGCAGGCAAAGCGCTGAGAGCAGCCCAGCACAAAGTGCCCAAGAGAAGTGCAGAGCAAAGTGACCCTATCTTTTGTTTTGCTTTTTCTTCTTTACACATCTCAGTGAGACGGTGAGCGAAGTAGACCTCACCATTGTTTTCATTTCTCAGCCTATCATCTAATTCTTCTCACCAAAACATCCCAGCTAGGCTCAAACTAGCACAGGGGCAGAATCCCCTTCCTCCTGATGCCCATCCTGCTGAGGATGCAGCAGGTGAACAATCAGGATTACTGCTGGAACTGCAAATATTTCAACAGCAGAGGTACTGGGTGAGACCAAGCTTCAGAAGATGCTGGGACCATGGTGAGCACCATAGGGTTACAGAATGCATCCTGTTGGAAAGGACTCTTGAAGGTCATCTTCAACTAGCTCAGGCTGCTCAGTGTCTCGGTTCTAGTTTAAATTTCCCAGAGACTCAAATACAGCTAATAGAACCAATAACAATTTATAGGATGCCTTCTCCTCTTCCCCCCTGTGCTAGTTTGAAGCTGGCTAGAATGTTTTGGTGAGAAGAACTAGATTACAGGCTGTGAAAGGGAAACAAGAGAGATGTCTACTTCCCTCATAGGCTTGCTGAGAGGTATAAGAACAAGAATCCAAACATAGATAAGGCACTTCTTGGGGCATTGCCTGAGCTGGATTTTTCTCTAGCCTCTCTACCATCTCTCTGATCAATCCACTTTGCTTCCTAACCTCCCTGGCTGACCTCCATTCTCCCTTGGGACTGGGGTAAGGTTGAGAGGGGTGGGAGAAGGTGGAAGGGCAGTTGGGAGCCCCTCCTGGGGACTCAGGTTTCTGGGATGGCTGTTGTGTTTCTGTATTCCCTTTTACCTTGTCTATGTCTGTCTATAACTGTATGTACTGTAAATATCTGCTTGCCTATCGAGCTAAGCTGTAAATATAAGCTGCATTCAATTTCCAGAGCTGGCTGAGTCTAGTCTGGGTGATTTCCAAAGTGTGGGGGGGCAGGGAACACCCAAACCATCACACCCCCTTTTTCCCAAAGAAAAGGAATTAGATGTAGAGAGGAAAAAGGTAAAGCACACCCAAATAAATAGTCTCACTTCGATTTGGAAGTTAAGAGAGAAAACCTCAACAATAAATAAAAGGTCTTTGAGGTAGGGAGGTTACAAAGAAGGTATGGGGAAGGAAAATAAGGTACAAAATATATACATACAACCAGAGTGATGGCAATGAGTCTTCCCACCTCGAGGTAAAACAAAGATTAGAAGGAACAGGAGGGTGGTGCTGGCAGGCAGGCAGGGAGGGAGAGCAAAACAGGCAGTTCCTCTGGTGTTATAGGGGGCTAGGTGGGAAGTGAGAGTGGGCTAAACACTACACCTGGAGTGAGGGCTGCACCCACCCCCGGGGAGGAGTCAGGGGGACCTGGGGGCAGGGTCAAGACCACTCCCCCAGGAGGGTTAACTTTTCACAGTATCACCAAGATTGGAAGAGACCTCATAGATCATCAAGTCCAAGCCATTACCACAGAGCTCAAGGCTAGACCATGGCACCAAGTGCCACGTCCAATCCTGCCTTGAACAGCTCCAGGGACGGCGACTCCACCACCTCCCTGGGCAGCCCATTCCAGTAGCCAATGACTCTCTCAGTGAAGAACTTTCTCCTCACCTCAAGCCTAAATTTCCCCTGGCGCAGCTTGAGGCTGTGTCCTCTTGTTCTGGTGCTGGCTGCCTGAGAGAAGAGAGCAACCTCCTCCTGGCTACAACCACCCCTCAGGTAGTTGTAGACAGCAATAAGGTCTCCCCTGAGCCTCCTCTTCTCCAGGCTAAACAATCCCAGCTCCCTCAGCCTCTCCTCGTAGGGCTGTGCTCGAGGCCTCTCCCCAGCCTCGTTGCCCTTCTCTGGACACGTTCAAGCATCTCAATGTCCCTCTTAAACTGGGGGGCCCAGAACTGGACACAGCACTCAAGGTGTGCCCTAACCAGTGCAGAGTACAGGGGCAGAATGACCTCCCTGCTCCTGCTGGCCACACCATTGCTGATGCAGGCCTTTATGCTCAGCACCCCATCAAGTTTGACACTGAATGTCTCCAGTGGTGGGGCCTCAACCACCAATCTGGGCATTGGTTCCAGTATTTCACCTCTCTCATTGTGAAGGATTTCCTCCTGATGTCCAACCTAAATCTACCCTGCTGCAGTTTCAAACCATCCCCCCCCTCATCCTATCACCACAGGCTCTTCTAAACAGTCCCTCCCCAGCCTTCCTGCACATCTCCTTCAGACATTGAAATGCACCTCTAGTGTCGCCTTGGAGCCTTCGTTTCTCTGGGCTGAACAGCCACAACTTTCTCAGCCTGTCTTCATAGAAGAGGTGCTCCAGCCCTCTGATCATCTTTGATCATCTGGCCTCCTCTGGACTCACTTTGTCAGGCCCATGCCCTTCTTGTGCTGGGGGGCCCAGAGCTGGACACATTACTCCAAGTGAGATCCCACCAGAGCAAAGCAGCAGAATCACCTCTCTCTATGTGCTGACCACACTTCTTTGATGCAACCCAGGATGCCATTGGCCTTCTGGGTTGCAAGTGCCCATTGTTGGCTCATGTCCAGCTTCTCATCCTCCAGTACCCCTAAGTCCTTTTCTGCAAGGCTGCTGCAAGGCAGAGCTGGTCTTGTGCTGGGCTGTCAAGGGGGATATTGCCCTGGTGGCGCTCATGAAACTCTGGAACAGGTTGCCCAAGGATGTCATGGATGCCCTCTCCCTGCAGGTATTCAAGGCCAGGTTGGACAAGGCATTATAGAATCATAGAATGGTTTAGACTGGAAGGGACCTCAAGGATCATCCAGCTCCAACCCCCTGCCATAGGCAGGGACACCTCCCACTAGAGCAGGTTGCTCAAGGCTTCATCCAGCCTGGCTTTAAACACCTCCAGGGAGGAAGCATCCACAACCTCCCTGGGCAACCTGTGCCAGTGTCTCACCACCCTCACTGTAAAGCAACCTGGTCTAGTGGGGGTGTCCTAGCCCACATCATGGGAGTCTGAACTAGATGAGCTTTAAAGTCCCTTCCAACCCAAACCATTCTATGAATCTATGAATTCCCAAATCCCCACTCCAACCTCGTTCATCTACAGCTCCCATAAGGTATGGAGTGGGAAAATCCTCATTTGCTTAGAGAAAACACATTTCCAAAACAAATAAAGAGGAAAAAAACCCAGACATCTTGCAGATAACAGCCCTACTCAGGCAGTTACTAGACCCCTCTTAAGCAGAAGGGTCTCTGGATGATCAAGCTCTAAACGTTTGCCATAAATCATTTGAGCAGCTTTCCATTTTATGATTCCCCTCTCCCCATCGCTAATTGCAGGCTTCCCATTAGCTTTAATTACAGCCCCTGATCATTCAGCAGTCATACAATATTTATCAGCCTAACTGCAATGACCTCGAGAGGTTGGTTTTTTTTTTTCCTGAGATGTGGCTCATTTTGTGTAGGATTAGAACCAAATAATGTGGGTTTGGTTGGGTGGTTTGTTTTTTTTTTTTTTGTATCAAAGACACATGAGAAATCATTAAAAAGATGCAGAAATGACTCACTGAAAATAAACACACTTGGAAAATTATTCAAAAGCTTCATGCTAAAGCCAGTAAGTCTGATGGGCACCAAACAACAGTCTGGAATCATAAAGCAACAACCCCAAGCAGCACTACAGGCTGGGGACAGAGTGGCTGAGAGCAGCCAGGAAGAAAGGGACCTGGGGGTGCTGGTAGAGAGTAGCTGAAGATGAGGCAGCAGTGTGCCCAGGTGGCCAAGAGAGCCAATGGCATCCTGGCCTGGATCAGGAACAGTGTGGCCAGAAGGACAAGGGAGGTTATTCTGCCCCTGTACTCAACACTGGTCAGGCCACACCTTGAGTGCTGTGTCCAGTTCTGGGCTCCTCAATTCAAGAGAGATGNCTGGAGGTGTTCAAGCAAAGCCTGGATGAGGCACTTAGTGCCATGGTCTAGCTGACTGGCTAGGGCTGGGTGCTAGGTTGGACTGGATGATCTTGGAGGCCTTTTCCAACCTGATTGATTTGATTCTATTCTATTCTATTCTATTCTATTCTATTCTATTCTATTCTATTCATTGAGGCATCCTCAGCCTCCCTGGGCAACCTGTTCCAGTGTCTCACCAGTAATGACTATGATATTAACCTGCTCTAGTTGCAGGATTGGAGTGAAGTAATTGAAAAGTCCCTTCCAACTCAGTCCCATCTATGATTCCTGCTATGGACCTGCTCCAGCACCTCAATATCTTTCTTGTAGTGAATGCTGCTGAAGAGCAGCTTTCCTTGGTGAGCTGCTGGAGCTGCCCTCCCCTCTATCTCTTCATCTGCCACATGCAGTTGGACAACTTCACTAACACAGAAATATCCCTATGGAAACTCTGATTTTGAATTAATCAATTTCTCTGCCTAAAAGTTCAGCCAAACAATTCCAGGTCACAGCTACATTTCTGGATCAGTGTTTAAGCATCAATTGATCTGTGGTGGCTTTGTGACCTTCCACCCAAGATGGTAACTCCATATGGGAGCACACAAGTGGAGTATTTCCTGAGACATTCCATAAATGCCCTTCTGAATAAAATCTATTTACTTCCTAAGTGTTAACTTTATAGAGATTGAAGTGGTAAAGTCCTCCTGTTGCTGGAGATATTACTTCTGTCTATCACAGTGGAAACCTGTCCAAGGAAATCTCTTATCTGTCACCCAGATGCAAGCTGGAGCTCATCTGGAATGAGTTGGTTATCTGCTCAGGGTGATGCCCCACTGGGAGGTGATTTTGGAGATCACTGGGTTTTGATGAGAAGTGTAAAGTACTTCACCTCTCCAGGAACATCATAGAAGAAATCAAAAGCTTAACATGCTCTCCTTGGAGAGCATTTTGCGCTGCAACTGCAAAACACCAGGATCTGTGTTGTGGGGAGCCAGTGGGTTTCAGAGCTTTCATTTACAATCCACTGGAAGTGGAGCATTACAGTAGGTAAATGGGTTTATAACAAGTAAATTGTCATACCTTCAATGAAAGCTCAAACATCACCTCAAACTTCTTCACCAGAGGTCTGGATGAGGTCCCGATCAAAAGTCTGTTCCTTTAGCCCCCTTTATATCCTGAAGCTCTCCCTGGAGCCTTCTCTTCTCCAGGCTGAATAACCTTGACTCTCTCAGCCTGGCCTCACAGCAGAGGGCTTCCAGCCCTCTCATTATTGCTGTGGTCCCCTCTGGCCCTGCTCCAACAGGTCACACAGTATCACAGTATCACCAAGGTTGGAAGAGACCTCACAGATCATCAAGTCCAACCCTTTACCACAGAGCTCAAGGCCCATGTCTCCTCTGTTCTGAGGGCTCCAGAGCTGGCCCCAGTACTGCAGGAGGGATCTCAGCAGCATGTAGCAGATGGGCAATACATTATCTGCTACCTTGATAGGCAGACAGACAGATAGATGGGTAGATAATGAATGAGCTTCCATTTTGTTGCACCATTTCAGCTCCATCAAACCACAACACTGACTACCAGGAGCAGGTATCAACCTCACCTTGCCAATCCAGGCAATGGGAGATGCTGCTCATTTAAGCACAGGGTCAATCAATCTGTGCTGAGAAAGGAGGTTTTTGAGTGCTGTAGTTCTAAGAACAGACAATTTCAGGGGAGGAAAGAACTTAGGTTCCAAATTTCCCTCGTGGTAGAGAATATCCCATTAACTCAGGGGCATCCTAGTTGGTTAGGTCTGAAATTACAAGTAAGAGCAATGGTCTTCATGAAGGTAGCACTTGGGCTCTGAAATGGGCAATGACCTTTGGGGGAATTAGTCAACAAATCTCACCCAAATCATGCAACAGTAGTTATGGATTTGCTATAAAACTTGGGATATTGTGTCCTGCTTTTGGAGCCCCCAGTGCAAGGGGAACATGGAACTGTCAGAAGTGATCCAGAGGAGCCCATGAAGATGATGTGCCCTTGTGGCCAAGAGGGCCAGTGGG
>WAAF01006004.1:0-14212 GCA_013400475.1 Tricholaema leucomelas
CAAGCCCTTATGGTATGGTGAGTGATGGTCATCATTTTAAATAGCTTTTATTATGAGGTAAGTTGAAAACATTGCTCAGCAACGTATGTACAGTGTAATTGTGAAATTAATAGTGTTCATGGACTCAAGTGTCAACATTCTCTTTTTCTGCAGAGAATCAGAGAATCATCCAGGGTTGGAAGGGACCCCCTGTCATTGTCAGGGACACCCTACCTTAGATCAGGCTGGCCACAGCCTCATCCAGTCTGGCCTTAAACACCTACAGGGATGGGGCCTCAACCACCTCCCTGGACAACCCATTCCAGGCTCTCATCACTCTCATGCTGAACAACTTCCTCATCATGTCCAGTCTGAATCTCTCCACCTCCAGCTTTGCTGCATTCTCCCTTGTCCTGTCACTCCGTGATAGCCTAAAAAGTCCCTCCCCAGCTTTTTTGTAGGCCCTCTTCAGATACTGGAAAGCCACAATAAGGTCACCTCGGAGCCTCCTTTTCTCCAGACTGAACAGCCCCAACTCTTTCAGTTTGTCCTCATAGGAGAGGTGCTTCTTGTTTTTACTTCTAATAGACCACTGCCCAGTTTTGATTTCTGTGCCATTCCATCTCAGTTCTTAATTTGATTCCATGAAATGCAGAAATAGTAAAGGAGAATCACATATTTCATTTATGCAATTGAGCTTTTCATGAGCATAGTGTTTTACCTTTTCACAATCTCTCTTTTCCTTTAACATGATCTCCTGTTACTCAAAGTGACTTGCTTAATGGATAAGGGAAAGGCTGTGGATATCATATACATGAACTTTAGTAAAACCTTCCTCTTGGACAACATGGCTACTCATTTTCTGGGCAGGCAGAATCTTTGCTGGGTCAAAACCTGGCTGGTGGGCAAATCCGAAGACTAGTAGAGAACAGAGTTAAGTCTGGTTGGTGGTTGTTCACAAGTGGTGTTCTCTAGGGCTCTGTATTTTCCTGGGTGGGTTTTTTTTTCACTTCACTTTGAAACAATTTGAAACACTTCCCTAGTATTTAATAACTTTCATTTTTAATAATCTCCTGTATGTTATATAATCGGTCGTATTTATGCTGTTAATACCATTTCTCTTGTTTCCATTGCTGCTCAACACAAGCCTGCAGTGTGCACATGCAGCCCAGACAGCAACCATGTTCTGGGCTGTAGCAAGAGCAGCGTGGCCAACAGGGCAAGAGAGGCGTTTCTGTCCCTTTCCTCTGCTCTCCTGAGACGCCACCTGGAGTACTGTGTGCAGTTCTGGAGCCCTCAACACAAGAAGGACATGGAACTGTTGGAGCCAGTCCAGAGGAGGCCAGAAAGATGCTCAGAGGGCTGCAGCAGCTCTGCTATGAGGACAGGCTGAGAGAATTGGGGTTCTTGAGCCTGAAAATGAGAATGCTTTGAGGAGATCTTGTAGTGGTCTTCCAGTATCTAAAGGGGACCTACAGGAAGGCTGGGGAGGGACTATTGACAAGGTCTTGTAATGACAAGACAAGGAGTAATGGGTTTAAACTGGCAGAGGGGACATTTATACTGGATGTTAGGAAGAAGTTGTTTGCAGTGAGGGTGGTGAGACACTGGCACAGGTTGCCCAGGGAGGCTGTGGCTGCTCCCTCCCTGGAGGTGTTCAGGGCCAGGTTGGATGAGGCCTTGAGTGACCTGTTCTAGTGGGAGGTGTCCCTGCCTATGTCAGGGGGTTGGAACTGAATGGTCTTTGAGGTCCTTTCCAACCAAAAGCATTCTATGATTCTGTAAGTGTCTTATACCTGCCTTTCATTTATCTCCTTTGCTTTATAACCAAAAAGACCACTTCCTAGATTTTGGGACAAATCTAATGCTCTGTTAGGTCTGGACAGAATATTTTTATCCTACTTTTATTGGCAGAGGTTCAAAATTGAATTATTTTCTGGCATCATCAGACGAGTGATTTCTACTATTTGGAAAGGCTAGACTTCTGAAACTTAATGGTAGAGCCAAGTTAACTCACTTTGCTTTGTGAGCATTCCTAACTGGTGAAGAGTGTGTGGTGAAAGTCCAAAAATCTGCTGGGCATGCTGAAGAAATCTTGCAGCCTTTCACCCAGCAGGTGGCATCAGGAGAACACAAATCACATCCAGTTGCTAGATTCTCTCTCCAAACCACTCTGAAATCGTTTCTTCATCTCTCTCTGTTGCTGCCAGGAACCTGACAAATGCAACAATACACTTTGGATTGAAGCAAGTGCTCTTTACTCCATGCCAGTGGAAGCATAAGACCCATGCTGCTGTCATAAGAGACTGATGTCCTGGTGTTGCTAAAGGAACCATGAACTCAAGTGAACTTCGCTCATTATAATGTCAATATAATACCCAAACACACCTCCTGGCCTCATGCTACCCACCTCTTAGGCAGACCACACCTTGAGCATGCCTCCTTAGGCCCAGAGCACACCTTGGTCACTCCTCCTCGAGCATGAGTGGAAACCTTACATCATGTGGGGCACAAGGGGCAGAGAGAGGGGAGTTCAGTCATCAGCAGCTGTGAAGTCTAATGCAAGAGATGTCTGCCTAGCAACAGGGGACACTCCACACCCCTCTTTCTGAACAACAACAAGAACAGAAGAAGTCTTTCCCACCAACAAGAAGAAAGACAGATGCAACATTAAGAAGACCGAGACGACCTGCAGGATTGGACCCTCGAACCAGAGAAACATCTTTGGGACCCTCGCACTGTTGGTAGCTATAGGACCTCTTTCTCTTTTCTCACTTCATTTTACTTTTCTCCTTTCTCATCTCACTCTTCTCTACCTCTTATGGCTAAACAATAAAGTTTTACTGTTGATTGAATTAAACCCCCTTGGCATGAGCCACCTGTGTTTGGCACTTTGAGATCACACCAACAAACCACCACGAGTCCACTGTTCAGACCCTGACATCCCCTGAGAGATCCACACCTGCTTTTCACTCATTAAGAAATGGCTGCACAGATTTTGTCCTTGCCTGGTAGTTGCCATACACCAGCACTGCCTCACCAACTGGCAACTTTAAATCACAAAGGATTAACTTGTGCACTGAGTGGAACTTGGTAATTACTACTTTTTCTAATGCACACATGCAATTTGTAACAAGGGCTTTGTTTGCAGCTTGAAAAAACTAGAATGGGATTCTGTCCAAACTTGGGATTAGTCAACTACTTCAAGGTATCTATATATAGATTATATGGGGAAGAAATTCTATTCAGCAAAATAAATTAATATAAAACTGCTGAAATATGATAACATTTCAAAATAGTAGTTTCTGCTCTTTTGGAAACTTGCAAAAAAGTTTTAAGTTAACTGGCTTACGAATGCTTGGTTAGGTGGTTTTAATGCAGGATTGTTTCCTATTTGTTACACTAAATATATTTCACTCAGAAAATTAAATTGTACTTGTGAGGGATTATGCAAAATTAATAATCTGTATTAATTTTGATTATCCAGGTGATGGTTGTTAATAACTATGAAAACTGTTTATTAACATTGAAACTCATCAGAAAACTTATTCACCAGGCTCAAAAATGCACAGGTTGGAAATTCATACATGCAGGGCACAGGCAAAACCAGAGCACTTATTTCTTAAAGTGGCAAATGCAAATGTTATACTGGAAGAGGCTTTTGAGTATTCACTTACAAAATGATTATTACCCAACTGTCAGGGCTAGCCACAGTCCCAGGCAGTACCCAAATGCTTTCAGGGAACTCTGACTTGTCAGCCACTGAGACTTGGTTCTTCCCAGGCTTCTGGGGAAAGGGGGCAGACAATCTCTGACCTTGCCTCCTGGCTCCTCTGGATGATCTGTGTATCTCCAGGACTTTCAGGGGCAGGCAGGGTGTCTTGTGGTGTGCAGTCTCAGCACACTGTCATGCTGGGGGCTATGCAGGCCGATCGCATGCAGGCATTTAGAGCCTGTTCCTGGTAAGCTCTCCAGGCAAATTCAGGATGCAAAATGAGGCAGCAGCAGCCCCATGCTACCTGCTTATCCCTTTTATCAATATCCAGCCCAAGACTAATGGGACATTGGACATAGATTAGCCAATCAGAATGGCACTTTTCCAGGCATCACCATATTAGGTAAAGCCAGGGCTTTTGCCCTCCCTTCCCATGGTTGCCTCCCCCAGCACAGAAGGAACAGCAGGGGAACGTGTCTGGGCAAGCCAACATGGACAAGCCCATGTTTGCCCTATCAGGCCTACCACCTCACTACTGTAAAGCAGTTTCTGCCATGAGGTTAACTCTTTGAAGTCTATTCTACACAATTTGACATGACATTTTTGCCAAAGCATTGTCCATGTATCAGTTCTTACATTCTAATTCTGACAGATACTGTGTATATTTTGCTCTGATGCCATCACTCTGAATGATTCTTAATGCTATGTATTAAAAATAAAAAGGAAAAAAAGGATTTTTAATAGTTTCTATTTTCACCATTAATGTTGTGGCACTTTCAGTAAGTTTTGTTAATAAAATGAGTACTTGTCTGTGGCTAGAGCAGCTTATGATATGCAGTAAGAGAGCTCCTACTCAGAATGGAGACAAGCCCTGAATTTTCTAAAGCCTGTGCTAAAATGAACACTTCAAACATATTGAGTTCAAGTACATCCAGTTTACTGCTTCGTGTTATTTGTTTGTTTGCACTTATGGTAGTGCTTATTAGGCTCATTAAGTTTTATTCCTGATATGTTTGTTCATTTATAGCTTTATTTTACTGGTCAAAGGGGACTTCTGCAGAATCAAATCAAGCATGACATTTTGGTGATATTTATGATGTACAGCTGTCTGTCTTCTATAGAACTTGTATGCTGACCACCTGCTCTGAGATTTGCACTAGAAAGCTATAGAATCACAGAATGTCAGGGGATGGAAGGGACCTCGAAACCTCATCCAGTCCAACCCCCTTGCAGAGGAGGATCTCCTATAGCAGATCACACAGGGACACGTCCAGGTGGGTTTTGAATATCTGCAGAGAAGATGATTCCACAACCCTCTTGGGCAGCCTGTTCCAGTCTTCTGTCACCCTCGCAGAGAAAAAAACCCTCCTCATGCTTACATGGAACTTCCTATGCCTTAGCTTCCACCCATTGCCCCTTGTCATGGCACTGGGCATCACCCAGCAGAGCCTGGCTCCTGCCTCCTGGCACTCACCCTTTACATATTTATAAACACTGATGAGGTCACCTCTAAGTCTCCTCTCCTCCAAGCAGCACAGGTCCAGCTCCCTCAGGCTCTCCTTGTAACAAAGATGTTCCATTCCCTCCATCATCTTTGTGGCTCTGTGCCCAAAACTGAACACAGTACTCTATATGCAGCCTCACCAGGGCAGAGTAGAAGGGGAGAAGAACCTCTCTCAACATACTGAACACAGCCCTTCCAATCCACCCCAGAATGGCATTGACCCTCCTGGCCACAAGAGCACATTGCTGGTTCATGGTCAACCTCCCATCCACTAGGACCCGCAGGCTCTTTTCCCCTTCACTGCTCTCCAACAGGTCAGTCCCCAAACTATACTATTCCAGGGGGTTGCTCTTTCCAGGTGCAAGACTTTACACTTGCCCTTGTTGAACTTCATTCAGTTTCTCCCTTCCCAACCTCCCAGCCTGTCTAAGTCTTGCTGAATGGCAGCACAGCCCTCTGGTGTGTTAGCCACTCCACCCAGTTTTGTGTCATCATCAAACTTGGTGACTGCTCTCTGTTCATTTCAATATAAGAAAGGTAGACAGTTTGTGTATAGCTTCCACATAGATTATGGACACCTAAGAAGTTAAGTACCTTTCCCTTTCTTAGAAAATCACTCCTATTTGCAGATAGTTTTGCATAGAAGACACTCCTTAACTAGTATAATCTGGCATCGTTTAACTAACATTGTGTGAATGTATACTGGCCCTCTGTGGTTGAAAAGAATGTTGACTTCTCCATGCCACTTAGAAAACAGGGCTAAGAATTTGCTTTACTTAAGTAGCAGTCATCAACTGATTGTTTTTAAATATTCTGAACATGCTATGTAATTTCCTGTCTTTTAGTCAGAAATTTTGATCACAAAGTCAGATTTCACTTTTATGATCTGCTGGGATGCGCCTGTATAATAAATACTACTTCCCTTACTTTTGTGGCTCTGAAGCCACAAAATGCTACAGAGTTTTGTTCTTCTTGTTCTTTCATTGTTTTTGACAATGAAAATGCACAATATCCAAAACACAAGTATGCCTCTGCCTTTAGCTTTTGCCTAGGGTGAACAGAAGAGCTAGACACCATTTGCCGCGGAATCTTGTATCCTTCAGTGTGAGACAGCACTTACATATCACCAGAAAGTTATGCCCAAAGGAACTTTCCCTGTAATCCCTGGAGCCTTAGGAGGAGAAAATTTTTCCATTGCCCCCAGTTCCTAGTTGCATAAACACTGAAAAAATCTTGCAAAAGGTGTAGCTCTTTTAGGCTACATCATATGCCATTATTCCAAGGCTACAAGGGGCAGATGCAATGGAACAGGAGTAGAGACAATCTAACAGAGATAGAGGCAATTTAACACAAAGTAAAGTGCTGCTGCTACTGCTGCTGCTGAAAAATATTAGGCTGTGGCCACTCAAGACTTTTTTTCTTGCAATTTGTAATTACAAGTCTGCCAAAGGCAGATCCCATGTATCAGTTTTCTTTGAAGTATTTTAAGCAGCTTACATCATCCACGAGGATGCTCAGAGGGCTGGAGCACCTCTCCTATGAGGACAGACTGAAAGAGCTGGGGCTGTTCAGTCTGGGGAAGAGCAGGCTCTGAGGTGACCTTATTGTGGCCTTCCAGTATCTGAGGGGGGGCTACAAAAGAGCTGGGTGAATTTAAGACAAGTATCAAGCAACATTTGACTAAACTGACTTTCTCTGAAGTCACACAAGAAGTCTGTAGAAGGCAACAGGTTCTGCTGTTCCTGATTTCTGTTTTTCCAGTATTTCACTTTGTTTCTCTTTGATGGGGTAGTGATTTGATTTAAACCCATCAAAACAAAAATCACAGAATCACAGAACTTAAGAGATTGGAAGGGACCTCTAGAGATCATCCAGTCCAAACCCATGCCAAGCAGGATCCCCTAGGGTAGTTCACACAAGAATGCATCCAGGCAGGTCTTGAGAGTCTCCAGAAAAGGAGACTCCACAACCTCTCTGTGCAGCCTGTTCCAGGGCTCTGTCACCCTCACTCTATCCTCATGTTGAGGTGAAACCTTCTCTGTTCCAGTTTGTATCTGTTACTCCTTGTCTTATTGCTGCTGACCACCAAGAAGAGATTGGCCCCATCCACTTGACACTCACCCCTCAGGTATTTGTGCACATTGGTCAGATCTCCTCTCAGTCTTCTCTTCTCCAGACTAAATTAAAAGTAAGATAATGAAACCTTACAGCTGCCACCATGTTAAAATTAATGTTTTTGTCACCTTGCTTCCCTAATGATCTTGTTACACGAGTTTGGCTTCTAATACACTGCTATTTCTAGTGCAAGGGAGTCACTAGAGAGAAGTGAGAACCTGTGAGATCTTTAGCTTAAACTGTAAGACAAAAAATCAGGTAAGAATAATGGTTCCAGGGAGTCTAGTGAGTGACTCCAGGATTCTGCTATAATTAATGCTAAGTGAATAAGCTCATCTAAAACTAATCTGTTCTTCTTTTAACTATTTAGTAGTGCTACTGAGGCTTTTGAAAAGAATGATAATCTGGAGCAGCATTTGGTAACACTACTCAACTGTATTCAGCTGTCTCTAAAGTGGGAAAGGATTCTCACTCAAGTGGTGGAGCTCAGCAAAAGAGCTTTAAATCAGGTTCATAGGGTGAAGGGGATAAAACCAGGCTCACTAGAGATTAAGCCAGAGATGACGTGTCAGTGTTGGGGATGAAATCCACAGTCCAGCTCACGTGCACCTGCACCAATGCATGCATCTTGGACAACAAACAGGAGGAGCTGGAAGCCATTGTGCATCAGGATAGCTACAACTCAATCACCATCACTGAAACATGGTAGGATGACTGCAGCAGTGGACAGACAGAAGCCCTTCAAAAAAAGTAGACAAGGAAGAAGAGGTGGTGGAGTGGCTGTGTATTAGGAAGTGTTTCAATTGAAAGGAAGTCAATGATTGTGATGATAACGTCAAGTGTTTATGGGTAAGGATGAGGGGAAAGGCCAAAACAGGCTCACTCTCTGTGAGTCTGATATGAATTACCCAGTGAAGATGACGAGGCAGATAAAACATTCTACAAGCAGCTGGCAGAAAGTCTCAAAATCGCTAGCTCATACTCCTGCGGTGGAAAAATTTGCCAGATGTCTGCTTGAAATGTAACACAGCTGACAGGAAGCACTCTAGAAGATTCCTGGAGTGTGTGAAAGATTAATTCATGACACAACTGGTAAGTGTCTCTACCAGTGGAGATGCTTCACTTGACCTGTTGTTTACAAATAGAGGAGGACTGCTGGAAGATGTGATGGTTGGAGGCTGTCTTGGGCTTAGTGATTGTGCAATTAATGAGTTCTTGGTTCTTGGTGATGTAGGGAGTGGTGTCTGTAAAACCACTAACATGGACTTCAGGAGGGCAAACTTCAGCCTGTTTGGGACATTGGTTGAGAGTCCCTTGGGAGACAGTCCTGGAGGGGTCCATAAACCCTGGACATTATTTAAGAAGGAAGTCTTAAAGGCATGGGAGCAGGCTGCCCTATGTACCATAAGACCAACTGACAGTGAAGATATCTCACCTGGTGTTCCAGGTTAAGCCCAGCTGGGCTGGAGGAAGTGGTCTGAAAACCTGACCGCTTCAGGTGGGCGAGGAGGCCTGCCCCTCCTCAGCAGAAGACCCCACAGGTCAAAGTTTATCCCACTCTCATTTCTTGTCCACAATTCTATTTAAGACCCAGTTGAGCTCCCACTTGTCTCTCTCTTGTTCCTGCCTTCACCTTTACAATATCTCCTTGTTGTTGTCCTGATAACCATGTGGCTGCCTAACCACTACCTACTACTTCCTCCATCTAAGGACAATCCATTTCTATCCAGAGAATCCACTGCTGTCCAACATAGTTCTGTATTTGTATCTGTATATATTCCCTTCCCTTATATCTCTGTAACCCTCCTTTACCTTACGTATACCTTTTATTTATTGTTGAAGTTTTCTTAGGATCATAGAAACATAGACTCAAGCAGGTGGGAAAAGACCTCCAAGATCATCCAGTCCAACCTAGCACCCAGCCCTAGACAATCAACTAGACCATGGCACTAAGTGCCTCATCCAGGCTTTTCTTGAACAGCTCCAGTACGCCAGCTCCACCACCTCCCTGGGCAGCCCATTCCAATACCAATCACTCTCTCTGCCAACAACTTCCTCCTAATCTTCTAGCCTAGACCTGCCCTGGCACAACTTGAGACTGTGTCCCCTTGTTCCGTTGCTGGGTGCCTGGGAGAATAGACCAACCCCACCTGGCTACAACCTCCCTTCAGGTAGTTGTAGACAACAATGAGGTCACCCCTGAGCCTCCTCTTCTCTAGGCTAAACAACCCCAGCTCCCTCAGCCTCTCCTCATAAGGCTTTAGTGAAGCTTTTGATGCTATCTCCTACATAATTCTCCTAGAGAAGCTGTAGCCTCATGGCTTAGACACGTGTACTCTTGGCTGGGTTGAAAACTGCCTGGGCAGGGAGCAGGGAGTCCAAGGAGTGGTGGTGAATGGAGTTAAATCCAACTGGTGGACAGTCAGAAGCAATGTTTCCATGGAGTCATCTTCGGGGACAGTCTTGTTTAATGGCTTTATCATCAATCTGAGCAAGTGTATTGAGTGCTCCCTCAGGAAGTTTGCCCATTATACTACACTGGTCAGGAGTGTTGATCTGCCCAAAGGTATGAAGGCACTGCAGAGGGATCTTGCAGGCAAGACCAATGGTTCAAGGTCAGTTGTATGAGGTTTAATACAGCCAAGTGCAGGGTTCTGCATTTAGGTCACAACAGATCCATGCAAAGCTACAGGCTTGAAGAAGTGTGTCTGGAAAGCTGATCAACAGAAAAGGACCTGGGGTTGTTGATCAGCAGATGGCTGAACATAAGCCAGCAGTGTGTCCAGGTGGCCAAGAAGGCCAAAAGCATCCAGCCTGAATCAAGAATAGCATGGCCAGCACAACTAAGGAAGTAATTGCGCCTCTGTACTCAGCACTGTTGAGGCTTCACCTTGAATACTTGTGTTCAGTTTTGGGCTTCTCCCTACATTGGCATTGAGTTGCTGAAGCATGTCCAGAGAAGGGCAACAAAGCTGGTGAAAGGTCTAGCAAACCAGTATTATGAGGACAGGCTCCGGCAAGTGCAGTTGTTCAGTCTGGAGAAGAGGAAGCTGAAGTGAGACCTCATTGGTCTCGACAGCTACATGAAAGGAATTCAAGTGAGACCGGATTTGGTCTTTTTTCCCAGCTGACTAGCAATAAAACAAGAGGAAATGGCCTCAGGTTGTACCAGAGGAGGTTTAGATAGGATATCAGGAAAGAGTTTCTTTCTGAAGAAGTGGTCAATCATTGGAACAGATTGCCTAGGGAAGTGGTGGAGTTACTATTCAAAAGATATATAGGCATGTCACTTCTAGACATGGTTTAGCAGTCACGGTGTTGTTGGTTTGATGGTTGGACTGGTGATGTTAGAGGTCTTTTCCAAATTTTATGGTTCTATGATTCTAACATTTTCATACTGACACTGCCACATTTCACTGATCTATTTTCAAGCAGTTTCAAAACCACTGCTTTAGGTCTGTCTATATGTGGTTACCTAAAGGCCACTTCTCTATGTTTCCTCTGCATGGCACACACTGATAGAACAGTCTGAGACTCCTCTTTCACCTCCACAGAAGCAATATGGAAGAGTATGGGGAGTACTTGTCCCCTCCTTTCTGCTTCCCACACTTCTGTGTTCTTTCTCCCAAACTCAGTCCTTATCCTTGTTTGTGCCCTGATTTGGTGAGTCATGCTGTGGCTCTCAGAGCACACACACAAAACTTTCTGCAGCAGAAAACTGGGTAGGGTTGTCATGCAAACGACAATATTGCTTATGTCTTCCTTAAATCAGTGGGGCAGCTAATCTCTTCCAGTAATATTATCTGAAATATTTACATCTTTCAAGAACTACAATGCAATTCCGGGAAGGAGAATCACTTTATTATCACAGAATAACTGAGGCTGTAAGAGAACTCTAGATCTAGCCACACTCCTGGAGCCATGGAAAATAATGGCAGGGTCTGGAAGGAAGAGCTACCCATCATAAGTGAAGATCAGGTTCATGATCACCTGAAGAACCTGAAAGTGTTCAAGTCCTTGGGACACCATGGGATACACCCATGGGTGCTGAGGGAACTGGCAGGTGAGGTTGCTAAACCCCTCTCTATTCTATTCCAAAAGTCCTGGCAGTCTGGTGCAGTCCTCACTGACTGGAAAAGGGGAAACATAACCCCCATTTTCAAAAAGGGTGGGGAGGAGGAGCTGGGGACAGCTACAGGCCAGGCAGTGTCACCTCTGTGCCCAGTAAGATCATGGAGCAGATCCTCCTGGGGGCACTACTGAAACAGAAGAATAGTGAAGAGGAGATTGGCTACAACCAGCATGGCTTCAGCAAGGGCAAATCCTGCCTGACAAACCTGGTGGCCTTCTATGAACAGGTCACAACATTCATAGATGAGGGGTGAGCAACTGATGTCACTTACCTGGACTGAGCAAGGTCTTTGACTCTGATTCTATGATTCTGTATTTCATGGCCCAGCCCTGCTGCTCAAACACCTGTATACTGATATTTTAAGCATCAAATGTTTTCTGGTATTTAATTTATCACTAATCTATTTTAGGATGTGGTGTATGGTAAGACCCTGGTGGGGTGTGGTTTAGTAGGGCAAGAGAGGTTCTCCTCCCCGTCTACTCTGCCCTAGTGAGGCTGCATCTGGAGCACTGCATCCAGTTCTGGGCCCTCAAGTTCAAGAAGGGCATAGAACTGCTTTGGAGAGTCCAGTGCAGAGCCACAAAGATGATGAAGGGAATGGAACAGCTCTCTTATGAGAAGAGTCTGAGGGAGCTGGTGTCATGGAGGGCCTGTAGGCCTGAAAAATAGGCTCATTCTATGCCTCACTTTGCCTTGCCTGCCCAAACATGTTTTCCTCCGCGAACCAGGGGTAAACACATTATAGGCAGAAAAGGTACAATAGGCCGAGGTGCCATAGTGTCTGGCCTGCTAAGGCCTGTGTAGCAAACAAGTCATATAAGCTACTTGTAAACAGGTTGCACAAGCCCACACTGTCAGCGTGTGGCCCAGCCTATGCTCTCTCCATATTTGGAGGTACAAGGCAAGTGATATAGCCTATTATGGTATTGTTTGGCTGACTGCCAAACCGGTTGGTCACTGGTGGCCAAATCAGCCAATTGATCTCAGCCCACAGTTCATAAACGAGAGCTCACTGTGCTCCCACAGGTTCTGTGGACATGCTTGCCTTCGTATATGCTTGCTCCCTGTGCATGCTAGCTCCTGCATGCTTCTATGAGCTTCTGCTGGCTCTCACTGGCTCTGACTCACCCACTCGCTTCACAAGCGTGCTCACACT
The DNA here is from genome assembly GCA_013400475.1 of Tricholaema leucomelas. Classification (NCBI taxonomy): domain Eukaryota; kingdom Metazoa; phylum Chordata; class Aves; order Piciformes; family Lybiidae; genus Tricholaema lacrymosa; species Tricholaema leucomelas. The sequence goes on from WAAF01006004.1 coordinate 12,602, forward strand.
CACGCTCAGGCCCCACGCTCGGGCCCCCCTCTGCTCATGATCGCTTACACTCAGGCACACCTCATATGCTGCTATTGTGGAGATAGAATCTCCCAGCCAGCTGTGGTGAGTTATAAGGAGCTCAGACTCCTCAGCCAGCCGTGCACATCTTGCACACCTGCTGCTTCATTGCCTGGTAAGAGCCATTGCTGCCGAGATACCAGGAGCAGACCCGCTTGTCTGCACACGTGATCAGCCTGCCAGCCAGCGTGAGAACTGTGCTCCGACTGCACAGCATCCTTCTCCAGCACCAGAGGTTCTGCCAGCGGTCCCTGGACGAAGTATCCACGCTAGGAGAATGAGGTCAGAGACTGTATTCATTTCCCCCAGATAACTGGGAAGACTGCATCCCCAGAAACAGGGAGGATTATCAAACTCCCCTAAAACCGGGAAGATTTCCAGCCTCTTGAGTCCACAGGCAAAGTTCCCCTGAGGTTTGGACGCTGCTAGATAAATAGGCTATTGACATAGCCCTGGAGGGTGATTAATGATTATTGATGATTAATGGGAATTGGGACTAAAAGCTTTAATACCTCTGTAATATCTGTAGTCTCCTGCCATAGAGCAGAAAGTGTTCCAGCCCACCCTGCTGGGCAAATGGTGTATTGACCCCAAGCGGCACTGAGCCGCGGGGAAAACTCCTCTCTCTGTTGATAGTCTGTTAATAGTTGTATGCCAGTTACTGTAATATAGTTATTAATAAGACACATTGTAAATATTGCTCCCGTAAGGTCTTTCATAACCGTGAGAATCCATTTTAATATTAATATAGTGGTTGGGGGTGTTGAGAGTTCAGAATACTGAGTTCAATAAATATATATTTTTATACATGATTATCTTGCACCGATTGATTTCTCCCCTTCGCCACAAACCGGCAGAATCCCCCTTCGCAACAGCTGAGGCTGTGCTGCTTGGAGGAGAGGAGACTGAGAGGTGACCACATCAGTGTTTATCAATATGTAAAAGGTGCGTGCCAGGAGGCTGGAGCCAGGCTCTGCTGGGTGATGCTCAGTGACAGGACAAGGGGCAATAGGTGGAAGTTGAGGTATAAGAAGTTACGTGTAAACATGAAGAGGATATTTCACCTTGTGAGACTGACAGAAGACTGGAACAGGCTGCCCAGAGGGTTGTGGAGTCTCCTTCTCTGGAGATATCCAAAACCCACCTGGATGTGTTCCTGTGTGATCTGCTGTAGGAGATCCTGCTCTGCAGGGGGTTTGGACTGGATGAGCTTTGGAGGTCCCTTCCAGCCCCTGACATTCTGTGATTCTGTGATGTTTGCCTGTTTCAGGATACTTTCTGGAACTATGTTTCCAAGAGAAGGTGATAAAATAGGAGTGTTCACAGGATTCACAGGGTCACAGGATATTAGGGGTTGGAAGGGACCCAAGGACATCATCAAGTCCAACCCCCCTGCCAGAGCAGGACAATCCTATCTAACACAGATCACAGAGGAACACATCCAGACAGGCCTTGAAAGTCTCCAGAGAAGGAGACTCCACAACCTCTCTGGGGAGCCTGTGCCAGTGCTCTGTGACCCTTACAGTAAAGAAGTTCCGCCTTGTGTTGAGG
>WAAF01006005.1:1169-69694 GCA_013400475.1 Tricholaema leucomelas
CTCTTCCAGTTCAATTAATGTTTCTATATTTTGCTGGTTATATTAGCTGTAGATACTATCCATAGAATGTTTCCATAACCGTGTGAGAACCAAAATATTATTAAAATGAGTGGTCGGGGGTGGCAAGAGTTCTGAATAGCAAAATTAATAAACAATATTAATTTTGGAAAATATCATCTCGCATTAATTAATTTCCCCTCCCCAACAGGAGGTTCAGCCACCTCTCCAAGGAGCCTATCCAGTATTTCATAACCTTGGAAATTTCTTCCAGTATCCAGTCTAAACTGCCCCCAGAGCAACTTGAGGCCATTGCTTTTTATCCTAGATAATAGATAATAGAACTGAGAAGTGTTTTCCACACATCTCCACCATTTTACAGCATTCTGAAGGTCATGGCCATTGCTTCACCCTAAAAAGTAAATCTTGGAAAAGGTGAAAGAGCTTAGTTTAAAGCAGAATTTGCAGATTAAATGGTAAATGATCAACTGAGTATGATTAGGAAGAAAATAAGCCACAGAAGCACACCCCCCCCCCCCCAAACAGGACACTACAGCAAGCAGTACACGTAACACATCAAAATCTGCTTTGTTGTTTTGATAGGGAGTCAAAAGATGGTTTCTTGGCTTTCTTAGTGATTTTCATGCAGCCTTGCTTTCCAGCCTCTATTTCATAGAGGTGAAATAGAAAATCCAAATAATCATTTTCCTATTTCATCAAATATTAGCTTTCAGTTTTACCCATAGGTGCATCCTGCCTGTGCCACTTTTCTGCCTATCTGCTTCTGCTAGGTTTCAGTATGCAGGGGGAAGAGATGAAGCCAAATTTGCCTTGAGCTGTACTGTAACAGTGAATTGAATGTTCACCTTAGTTTATACTAACAACTGTTAGGCAAAGGTACAACTCAGGTGAATAAAACCCTCCCAAGAAATCATGCCACAGGGCAACTCCAGTGAGGCTGTGATGAAAGGCAGTGCCTTATCTGGCTGATCTTATTTCCATTGCATTAGTTTTAGCATTTAAGCCTTCTTTATTGTTTTAGTGAGTTGGCTGTTAAGCCTGGAATGGCTCTTCTATGGGAGACTGAGCTCCATGTTCAGAACAGCTTCTGCCCGCAGCACTGTTTCTGCAGGAGCAGCTTTGATTCCTGGTGCAATGTGTGTGGTTTCCAGAAGAAATTCAAAAGGAGAGAGAAAAAAAATACCACAAAAAAAAAGGAGGTATTTACTAAACAGTTGGTAAGGCCTTCAAATGTAATCCTGCCTGGGAGGAAGCGTGAATAATTTCTGTGTGTACTGAGAGATTTAAATAATCTAATTAGTGGAAGGTCATAGACTGGGAAACAAAACATTGTCATACAGGAGCCAAAGGAATAGGGTTTGACAGGGCATTCCCATCAGAGTTTTCAGGGTGGCCTTTCCTTTTAAAATATTTTAATCCTGCCTGGCTTTTGGGTTTTATCTTTACTGCAGTAGCGTCCACGAGTCCAACTGAAACAATTGTCCAACTGTTGTGGTTGGAAAAGACCTTTAAGATCATGTTGACTCCTCATCAGAAACTCACTGCATTTTGAGACAAATTTTGCCAATAATTGCATTTGGGAGTGCTGGTTGTCACTAACGAAATTACTGTGTTGAATTAATCATTAGCTGTGTGGGTAAACTATCAGACCAAAAGTCCTGCTGAGTCAGAGAGGTGGAGGAGAGGGTGTAAATATGGACGTGCTGTATTTACATATGGACGTCTCCTTGTGGCAACTTGTAACACTGCCTCTGTTCGGTTCACTTATGGTTGTCTCTAGGCAGGTGTGGCAGCTCTGGCACTTGGCTGCCTGTGTCCACAACTGGTGTCTGGTTTGTTTTATGCAGCTGTTGGGGCCTTTTCCAGAGGAACACACATGCCCAGTCCTACACATCCCTGTGCAATCTCTTTAGCTGCAGTCTCCTGCCTTCCTCTTAGTGCTGTAAAAGACAAAGCATGGATTCAAATGCTGATCCAACTGATCTGTGGGCAAGTCTTCTGGGCGTTTTTGTGCCACAGCCTGGGACTGTTGCCAAGTAGCTGAGATTTCCTTGCTACGTGTAGAGTTGGCTGCTGATTGTGCCATGTCAAGAGTTAAAGAAAGGCTGGACAGACAATGCTGGTTGTTGAATCTGTGTCAGATGTCAGTGCCTCAAACTGATTACATAAACACAAGTGCCTTTAGTTAATAATCAGCTAAATCTGCTAGGGATTAGTTTGACGTTAAACTCTCCTTATATATGATACAAAACTTCTTTCATAACCAAGGTTCCTCGCTGGCTTTTCCTCTCATGTCCAACAGCAGGGTGCCAGCCAGCAGATTAAGCAGTCATGCACTCACTTGTTCTTTTGTGTCCTACCTTCCCCTCATCCTTCAAACCCTCCTTAAATCGTGATTTCTCCCTGCTGGTATTAACCTTTGCCAGAGGACACAAAGGTCGGGTCTATGAGAGCATTTAGCAAGGAGAAGGCTGATTTTCAGGATCAGATCAAGTTTAAATATGAAGCAGGCAACTGAACTGCTCAGGCCTGACAGGACAAAGGCAGATGATATAGGTATCTGAGGAAAAGTATTGTCAAAATCTTGTATCTATACCTATATATCTTGTATATACCTATATATCTAGTATATACGTTTTGGAGACCATCCCCTAAGTCTAGGTTAGTGCCTAGGTTATAAACTCTGTCCTGTCTGTAGCCTAAAAGTTGCATATACTTCTAAAATGGCCCATTCTCTCCTCAAGCAGATGTGTACAAATTGTGATATTCACCTTTCTTGGACAGGAATTAGAGTTCAGGCTGCTTAATATCAGGTTCAGAAAGGCCAATCTCCCAGCAGGATGTGGGAACTTACTCATACAGTTGAATTCTTATGCAAATGATGCTCTTTAAAATGTAAAATCCTGGATGAATGGAACAGTCACTCATCAGTCCTGCCAACAGCTGTCTAAGTTTTCATTCCAAAATAACACATATAGGAACTTACCTGAAAAAAAAAATATTGCGATCTACCCTAGAGGGAGACTTCTGACCCAGACCTTAATGCTCAAAGCTTAGTTTGGAGAGTGGCAACTCCTCACTGATGCTCTTGTTTGACAGAATGGATGCTCTGCTAAAACACTTTTCAGCAACCTGTTAAGAGGGTACTTTACTTAAAATCTTGTAAAATATACATATTAAGCTCATAAATTATAAAGCCAAATTGGGCTACTGTGAACTTTTTACATCCCTGAGATTTGTATTAATTATTTTTTTTGCACTAGAAAAATATCTCTTTAAAAACTTCCCAGAGGTGGAACATCTCTGAATTGTTTAGTTCACCTTTAGAAAAGAACTAACAAATCTGAATTTTGCCAAGCCTCACTTTTTATACATAGTATTTTGATAATTTGAAGGAAGGATTACACAAATCCAGGGTGGGCAGAGAATGGATGGAGAGCAGTCCTGAGGACTTGGGAGATGCTGGGCAACAAGAAGCTCAGCATGTGCTGACAATGTGTGTCTGCAGCTCAGAAACCAACCATGTCGTGGGCTGCATCCCCAGCAGTGTGGGCAGCAAGTCAAGGGAGGGGATTTTCCCTTTCTACTCTACTCTGCTGAGACCCCAGCTGGAGTCCTGTGTCCAGCTCTAGAGCTCCCGACACCAGAAGGACATGGAACTGTTAGAGGAGGTCCAGAAGAGGCCACAAAGATAATTAGAGGGCTGGAACACCTCTGCTATAAAAGATTGAGAGAATTTGGACTGTTCAGCCTGTAGAAGAGAAGGCTCTGGGGACACCTTTGACCAGCCTTCCAGTATTTGAAGGAGGCTACAGGAAAGATGTAGAGAGACTTTTGTCATAGGCATGGAATGGACAGGACAGCTTCAAATTAGAAGCAGCTATCTTGAGACTAGACATTAGGAAGAAATTCCCTCGGGGAACCATGTAAAGGATCTGAAGTGGGTTTGGCCTTTCCAAGACAACAACAAACATGTCCAGAAGGACTAGGTGAAATTCTCAGTAGTAACAGTGTATGTATTTGTGGCTATTCTGAGACCTAAAGGACACAGACAGGAATTTTGAAGATGATGGTGTAAGAAAAACTGATTGGTAGTGAGAATTCACCAAGCTTCTACTTGCTTTGCATAGGCTTCCCTGGAAAAAAAAATGAGACATCTGTGCAAATTAGCACCGAGACAAGGCATTACTTGTTTTTACTTCAGGATAAACATGATGGAGCCTGCACCTTTGCCAGGCAGTTCTTTGGCTCAGCACACTGACTCCGCCAGGATCCTGCCCTCGGACTGTCAAGCTCAGTAGGTTCTTTCAGTGCTGTTTCTAAAGGATCATTATGTACTCACTGAAACAGGCACAGCTTCTTCTAGGGAAAAATCAGATCCTCCAGAGTGAAACAGTAACAGAGTGAAATATAAACCAGAAACAATAACTCCAATTTATATTCTAGATACTTTAGCCTCTATGGACTAAAACATGTACGAAACCAAGGCAATACTTTATTCACATGGTTAACAAGGACATACATATCTGAACATGCGAACTGTTAAAAGCATCAATGATGCAGTATTGCAGACACAGCAAATCCCCCAGCTTCTAGGCAAGTGAACTTAAATATACCACAGCAAACAGCAGATGTGTCACAGCCTTTCTGCTTCCCTGGTCAGATTAAGTATACACTGTTAACATATCACCTTCATACAAAGGGCAGAAGTATTATCTGAGAACTTTACTATGAGTAGGCAACACATCCCTGGGCAGTGCTCACACGCAAGAGCAAGAAAGTGCAAGCTTATCACATTTCTTTACTCTGTCAATATTTGCAATGTGGACTTTAAATGCTGTATTTTTTTTCCTATGCCTTCACATTTCTGTTCATTGATCCGTGTTGAGACTGCACTATACTACAATGGGAAAAAGAAAGACGAGTTTCGTGTTTCACACTACAGCTGAAGAACACAAAATTATTCACGTGGATTTGACCATCGAAATGAACTTTTCCTATAAAAACAGAAGAAGGGCACAGTTCAACCAGGCACCCTGCTAAGCGACCTTACTCCGCAGCTGCTATTCGACATCCCCTGGAAGCCCAGGCCAGAGCTGCCCAGGGCACCCCTGGTGTTCGTGGTGGGGCCCGGAGGCGCGTTCGCCCCTCACCATTGTCTCAGGAGGCAGGCAGTCTGAGTGATCCTCCCAGTGGCTCTCGGATGTGGGAACAGTCCGCAGCCTAGACCCTTCTTCCAGGCAGAGGCAGTGAGACCAGGCACAGATCCAGCCGCCATGACACACAAACCCCTAAACCCATATAATAAAGCAGGGGAGATAGGGGTGAAAATCCCTACACTGCAAGGGGAACGGGGCCGCCGGCACACGGTCCCGCCTCAAGAGGCGCCGCGCCTCCCTGAGGGAAACCGCTGCGGCTGGGCCCTCTCGAATTCGAGCCCGGGCCTGGCGGTGCCGCGGAGACCCCAGCCGCGCCCGGGGGCCCTGCGGCCCTCGAGCCGCCCATGCGGTGGCGGGGCCAGAGCTGGGGCTGTGGCCGGGGCGGGACCGGGTCCTGCGCCGCTGGCGGTGGCGCCTGAGCTGTCCTGCGACCATTCGCCGGCAGCGCGGCTGGGCGTGCTCGGCGGCGGGGCGAGCGGGCGGGTTCCGTGCCGGCCTCCAGCCCCGGGGGAAGGGACGAGGCGGGCTGGGCCTGGCTTGGAGTTTCCGGGATGAAGCCATCGCTTCGGCACCGCGGCGGGCCTTTAAATAGCCGCCGCGTTTCCGCTGGTAGCGGAGTGTCGCTCTGAGTTCGCCGAGCATCCTTATCGCAGCCTTCAGCTCGATCCGCGGCGACGGGGCAGGACCGCGCCCACGCGCAGTAAGTCTCCACGTAGAAGCTTCGGCGCCTGCTGCGGGTCCTGCTACAGTCTTCTTCGGGGGCTTCCCGGGGCGGCGGCGGCAGCCTTTCTAGCCGGGAAGCTGCTCGCCGCCCCGGCTAACGGGAATCTTTCGGCTGGGTTCCCGGTTATGGAGCTTGCGAGGGTCGACCCTGGCTCTAGCCGCCCGGTGGGTAGCGGGGTAGGTCCCCGGCCCGCGGCCTCGCCTGAGGAGGAGGCAGGAGCTGCGGCCTTTTCCAGTTGAGGGGCTTCGAGGACAGGGCCGGGGGCAGGCTTCGCCTGGGGGTCGCGGCCTGGTGCGGCTGTGCCTGCTGTGGGGCTGCGCCAGTCCCTGCCCCTGTGCACTGCCTGCAGCATTGTCGGTGCTCATACCTGGCACTATTAGCAGTTCCTTGGCGTAAGGAGGTGGTGGTGTGGCTGGTAGCTTTCAGAGCGACCACAAAAAACGGTCTCTGTGTGCTGGTGCTCCTGGAGTGGGGTTGGTTCCAAAGCCTTCCGGGGCGGGTGAGAATCAATTCGTGAATCCTGGCATGATAGGGGCTGGAAGGGACCTCTGGAGATCATCCAGTCCAAACTCCCGTCTGCTGGAGAAAAATCACCCAGACTAGGTCACACAGAATCACAGTGTCCAGGCAAGTGTGAATGCCTCCAGAGATGGAGACTCCTCAACCTCTCTGTGCTGCTTGGTTCACTGTTCTGCCTCCCTCACAGTGATGAGCTCTAACAAAATGTTTCTCTCAGTGGCAGCATAATAATAGAACATTAGTTCTCTTTTATCTCCTTGAATTGTTTGACATTAATTTATAACTTTTTCTCCCCTCCTCTTACTAGAACAATCATGTTCGAAATTAAGAAGATTTGCTGCATTGGTGCTGGTTATGTTGGTGGGCCAACCTGTAGTGTTATTGCACAGATGTGTCCCAATATCAAAGTTACTGTCGTGGATGTCAATGAGGCCAGAATCAATGCCTGGAATTCTGATACGCTTCCAATCTACGAGGTAAACTTGTCTTAACTGTTGTCTCTTCTAGTCTGTGTAGTATTTCTTTCCTTTCCGGTGTTTCTACACGGGCTTGATAAGTATAGCGTGGTGATGTCCTTCAGAAAGAGTATTCTGGAACAGCTGTCTATTATAAACACGGTTCATTGAAGCAAATTTTTTTTAAGTCCCTGCCTGCACCAGCTATTTAGGGATTATATATGAAGGAACTCATATGGAAAAATATATTTGTGTATATATAGTGAATTGTGCTGACTTCTTTTAGGACTTGATTTCATGATAACGTAGTTTGCTTAGTTATTGATATTGTGTGGTGTGTAATGAATGTAAATTACACATATGGATGTGTAATACTGCGTGGTAAGCTTCATTTCCATTCTGCTAAAATCCAGTCTCTGCTGCCCATCTTACCCACTCTGGGGACAGTCATGTTCCAGATTCATTTGTGCCATAAACCTCCAGTCTGGTCTTGGGAAGTCTGGCCTAGAAAAAAAATCTTTTTAAGGGCATCATACTGGCACCCCTTCATTACAAAATTACTTTAATCTGAAAAATACATAATATATTTATCTATTTTGCTTCTTTTGGCACTTGTTACATTTCACACTTTTTCACTCTTAAAGAATAGATCTCTTTTTGTTTGTTTTCTTCATTCTTTCATGAGGCAAATTTTGTAGTTGTTTGAGTTGAGTTGTTTAAAGGGGGTGAAAACATCTTCACTTGGTTGCCAAAGAGATGGTGTTTTGCCTGGGACTAACAGTTACTCCTTTGCTATAAGAAGCCTGCTGAATCCCGTCTGTGCTGTAGCACTAATACAGTTTTTTATCTCTTAGTATAGGTTTGGTTTAAAGTCAAGATGAATAGACCATCTTTGTCATACATATTCGTTTGAAAATGTATAATACTTTAGCAGATGAGACATGAGTGAAGAACATGAAAGCAAGTGTTTTCTTTTCTATAAACATATTCAGTGAGCATACTGGTTTTTTAGCAGGATAGAGATAATTTTCTTCATAGTAGCTGCTATAGGGCTGCATTTTGGACTTGTGCTGGGAACAATGTTGATAGCACAGGGATGTTTTCGTTACTGCTGAGCAGTGCTTATGCAGTCAAGGCCTTTTCTGCTCCTTGTTCCACCCCACCACTGGGCTGTCTGGGGGCACCACAAGCAGTTGGGAGTGGATGCAGCTGGGACTGCTGACCCTGACTGACCACAGACCATGTGATATCACATTCAGCACGCAAAGCTGGAGGAAGAAGGAGGGGGACATTAGGAGTGATGTCTTTATTCTTCTCAAGTGTTACATGTGATGAAGCCCTGTTCTCCTGGAGATAGCTGGACACCTGCCTGCCCGTGGGAAGCAGTGCTTTGCTTGTGTGTGTGCCTGGCTTTTGCTCGCCTATTAAACTGGCTTTATTGCAACCCATGAGTTTTCTCACTTTTACTCTTCCAATTCTCATCCACATCCTGCTGTGGTGCAGGGAGTGAGCAAGCAGCTGTATGGTGCTTAGTTGCTGACTGGGTTAAACATGGCCATAAAGCTAGTCTTGTCATGGCTTTTAAAAAAAATAAAGCAACCAAAAAAACAAAACCCATCCCAAATTCACAACATCTGTTTCTTGGAATGATGTTCTTTGCTGCAGAGAATGTACAAAAACTGCCAAGACTGTTGAGACAGTTCATAAAATTGAGTCATTGCACAGAGTTTGGTTTTTTTTTTTTTAATGTTGTTTTTTTTTTTGTTGTTATTCTTCTAATTTCCAGTGTCAGAAATTGTCTTAGAAAGCTGCCTTTTTGTTTACATCCCAGTAAGACCATAGTTGGAACATCTGATGGGCTGTAACCTGTCAGGACAGGCAAATAGCCTTTGTTTTGCTTTTAAGCAGGTGTTTGGTATAAAGTGAGCCAGCAAAAATGCTTTGTGTAAAACTACTGCTTTGTTTTCCTCCTTGTCCTTCTAGTTAACCTTTGCCTTTCTGGCACTGAAATATCTCATGTCATGATAGGTGTGTCTCAAGCTGGAGATTTGACTGCCAGGGTTCAGTATATGAGTTTATTTTTCAAACAAAGTAAAGGCTTCTTGTATCTATGGCAGCTTCATCTTAGTTAAATAATTTTCTGGACCATTCTGATACAGAAGATTACTCATGGCCTCCTGCTCTTCTCTGAGGGGTGGTGTCAAGGCAAGAGTACATGTCTCTGGAAAGAATGTTATCAAATTGTGCCTGTGATTCTTCCAGGCTGCAGGAGTGGTGCCATGATAACTTTTATTTGTTTCAGAGATGGGTGGTTATGAAAAGGATTGGTCTCCTCTGTCTCCACCACCTTTTTTTTTTTTTTTTGACCGAGTCTGATCTTGCTTATTTGACCAAAGACTTCTTTGTGGTTTGGGTTGTTTTGGTGCTGAATCGGTTTTAGATCTAAAATACTGGGGAAATGTGCAGCTGAGGGGAAAAGAGTCAGGACCACCTCTTCTGTTTGCAGCCTAGGGAATAAAGTAAAACTTCATGCATATGCCTAAGATCACTCTATAGGTACTACTTTAGTTTTCACTCATGGTGATATAATTGAGCATGGGAGTAACTAGAGCCCAAAATCTGACTGTGCAAATAACAGTTCAGTCTGACCAACAGTTTTGAGACAACATATGAGGTGTAATTTTTTTCACTATGTAAATCTATAGAAGCTTTGTATCTGGCAGATAGAACATGCCACACTGAAGGGGGGGAAAGGTCTTTCTGTATCTGAAATTATATGCTGTTTGTTTGGGCATGCAGCTTACTGTTCTGATTGCGTTAATGTTAACTGCTTTTTTTCCCCTCTTATCTTTTTCAGCCAGGGTTGAAAGAAGTTGTAGAATCCTGTCGAGGAAGAAACCTCTTCTTTTCCACCAGTATTGATGATGCCATTAGAGAAGCTGATCTTGTATTTATTTCTGTAAGTTTAGGGGCAAGAAGTGATTGTCTTTGTCTTATTTTTTTTTCTCTCCTATCAACTCATTGTGTTGCCCTTATGTTAGGAAGAGGCCTTTATTTTGTCATCTAGATTCAGTTAGCAATGTCATGTCACCATGTCACAGTTGTCTTCTTGTGGGAAAAGTGTTCAGTAAGCTTTTTATTTTATTTTTGTTTGTTTCTTATAAGCAGTAGAATGTTTGAGAAGTGTTTGACAAGTAAACAGGCTCTAGGTCTAAAGGATCATATAATGGTTTGTATTGGAAGGGATCTTAAAGATCATCTAGTACCAACCCCTCTGCCATAGGCAGGGACACCTTCAACTAAACCAGCTTGCTCAAGGACCCATAAAATCTGCCTTTCAGCTCTTCAGGCTTGAAAGATAGTGTTGATGTTCAGCTTGGTTAGGTGTGTAGGGTTTTAGAGCAGAGTATAGTGCAGATCAGTCAACTGCAGTTGTACCTCTGAAATCTATGGGACCTTAATAACATTGATATGGTTCCTAGACTGGGAGGCAAAGTTATTTTTATAACCCAGTAATCAGTATATAACCTATTTTTATGAGCCATTAAAAAACAGTGTATTAATGGAAGAGGATTTTGCTTTAGTATTTCTAAGCTGATGATGTGACTAGGAAGAGGATACAGCCAAACATAAACAGTGTGACCTTTTGTAAGCTAGAAGGTTGTCCCTAATGCAGAATCCAAAAGAACTTGCTGTTATTCATCTTGATAGGCAACAGTCAAGAGTTCTTTTGTTCCTCAAGTCTGCTTTTCTTGAGAGCTCCTATTTGTTGGGTCTTGTCAGTACAAAGCTTTCTTTCTGACAGTATTTTTTTTCTCTTCATGAAGTCTAAAATGAATGCTGCTCAGTTGGATGACTGCCACTGATACAGCCCATATATTGCCACCTGTCCTTGGACTAAAGCATGCTGTTGTGTTTTACATGATGTTGCTGTTTCTTCTTTCAGTTTGTCATGAAAAGAGCCCTCTGTTTTCATCTAAATGATGTGCTTTCCCTCCTGGTGTCTTTTCTATGTTCTTCAGTATGGAATTCTAGAATTGTTTAGACTCAAAAAGACCTTTAAGATTATTGAATCCAACTATTACCCAAACACTACCAAGTCTGGTGCTGAACCATATCTCTCAGCATCATGTCTACAAGTCTTTTAAACACCTTCAGGGATGATAATTCAGCCACTTCCCTGGGCACCCTCTTCCAGAGTTTGACAACCCTTTTGGTGAAGAAATTCTTGCTAATGTCCAGCCTGTTCTCTGTTGTAACATATGCCATGGTTCTGAGAGACTTTTGGCAGCTCTGCATTTAGGTTGTACTGCCAAGTGGGTTCAGGCTACAAGTGCCTCACTAGCTGCAAGGTTCTTGGGTGAATTTTTTTGTGGACAGGAAGCAAAAGGTATCTGTCTGTAGTCATGAAGAAATTACTGATGTTTCCAGAATAAGGGATGAGCTTCACTGATGCCTGCAGAGCTGCTTTAAATTGCTCTTTAAATTGTACTTGAATAGAGCTCAGTGAGCTTTCTTTAGCAAAGAAAATGGGTAATTGAGAAAGCTAATAGCTGTTCATCTGATGTAGTAACTAGAATAATTCTGGGGTAGAAGCAAACTGGACTCTGGGAGAGAAAATATCTGTCATTTTTTAGCACTTTCACCTTGTCAGTATCTCTTGTGAAGAGACCTGTAACATTTCTTCCCCCTCCGTGTGTTTGTACCTAGGTTAACACTCCAACAAAGACCTATGGGATGGGAAAAGGCCGAGCAGCTGATCTGAAGTACATTGAAGCTTGTGCCAGACGAATTGTGCAGAACTCCAATGGCTATAAAATTGTGACTGAGAAAAGCACAGTTCCAGTGCGTGCTGCAGAGAGCATTCGTCGGATATTTGATGCTAATACTAAGCCTAACTTGGATTTGCAGGTAGGCACAGTCTTTGAGTTGTGTTTTGAAAGGCTAGTAGTTCCTTCTGGCTTTCATCTGTTATTTCTGTGTCTGTAGGTGCTGTCTAACCCAGAGTTCCTTGCAGAAGGAACAGCCATCAAGGACCTGAAGAACCCAGACCGAGTGCTTATTGGTGGAGATGATTCTCCAGAGGGACAGAAGGCTGTCCGTGCTCTTTGTGCTGTTTATGAGCACTGGGTGCCCAAAGAAAAAATCCTCACAACCAACACTTGGTCATCAGAACTTTCTAAACTGGTTAGTGTTACTCACTGTCTGCAGTGATCAAAGGGTGTTAGACAAAACTAAGAAGCAGAAATTCACTGACATGGAGTGATGCAGTTAGGAATGACAGATGAGGTTGGGAGGACCCAGTATGTATGCCAGAGGATATGAATCTTACTAATTATCTCAGCTGAGCTAATAGATTATATCACCTTTCCATGAAATCCATTTTTCACTTAGTGCTACTCTTACTAAGAGTAATAACTTTCAGTGCTGCAGAAAATGGTTACCATCATAAAATGGTTCAAACTCTGCAAGTTAAGCATTACATGATTTGGATAGATCCTGTTAACTGCTGTTTATTAGCTAACTGCTGTTAACTGTGTTGTATCACAGCAAGGTTACATAGATTCTAAAATAAATCTTTCTTGCAGTCTGTGAGCATCTTGGTTTCTGGCAAAATGAAGTTCTTTTCACTATATATGTTGGTTTTTTTTTTTTTGTTGTTGTTGTTTGCAGGCAGCCAATGCTTTCCTTGCCCAAAGAATCAGCAGCATCAACTCAATTAGTGCCCTGTGTGAAGCTACAGGAGCAGATGTTGAAGAGGTAGCAAGAGCTATTGGAACAGACCAAAGAATTGGAAATAAGTTTCTCAAAGCCAGTGTTGGTAAATAAAAAAATCCTCTTCATTTTTTCCTCAGCTTCTGGTTAGTAGTGCAAGAGGTCTACCAGTAGTGTTTTGAAGTAAGCGATCTGATGCTCTTAGGATTGTCTACTGTTTGAGTGTATGAAAATCTTGCTGTAGAGTGCTAGCAGAAGTCACGTTTTCTGGTAGAATGTGTAGTACTGAGATTGCTCTAGACCCTGACAATCTCAAACCCCAGACTTCACAGCACATTGTTTATCCTGCCTGTTGAGAAATCTGCAACATTGTTTTTAATGAGGCATCACTGGTGACAAGGCTCTGCAGGATGTCTTTGCAATTGCAGCTACTGCAGTTTTGTTCAGGAGCTGCTACCAGTGGCCTGAGGAAAGTGGTGCCCCTAGGTCAGAATGTGTGAAGGTAACTTCTGATTTGTAGCAGGAAGGAACCTAATGTTAACACATTTAGATTAGTATTTCTCAGAACCAGTCTTTTAGTGGGAGGAGACCAAAGGCAAGAGATTGTCCACCCACTTGTAATAATAATAATAATAATAATAAAAGGAATTATCTTGTACATTTTCCTGAGACTGGGTTAAAACTTCCATTTGGCTTCAGTAGGACTTGAAAACTTTAAGGCTTCTATAATTGACTAAATAAGACCAGTGGTTGAATTTTGAGAGATTCTTAAGTTTTCATTTGCTGTCAGTGAAATACTGGTGGGGGGAGAATGATCACATTGAATATGCCAATGATTGACAAAAAGTACCTGTTTCCAAAGAATGGGTTATTTACCTGTTAAATAACTGTTTTCTTTCAGGGTTTGGAGGTAGCTGTTTTCAGAAGGATGTCTTGAATTTAGTGTACCTTTGTGAGGCGCTGAACTTACCTGAAGTAGCCCGCTACTGGCAACAGGTACAAGTTCTTCACTAACTTTGTGGAGGGGGTAAAGTTTCTTCAGCATTCATCTCTCAGGCATTGAGCTTTTAAGCACTGTCCACGTGTCTTTTAGCTTTAAGGGGCAGATACCTTCATCTCTACATTTTAAGGGGCCTTCAGCCTAACACTGGCATTTGTTTAGGGGTTTTGGGGGTGAATTCAAGTGGATTGGGATGTTGTCTAGAAGCAGCAGTAGAAACTGATGTACAAGCATGTCTGAACTCTTACTCTTGTGCTTGGTTATCTCTGCCTGCTTTGAATTCAGAGTTTATGATCTTTACTTCAGGGTCTACTTTTACAGCTTTTTTCTGAAGGAATTCAGCAGACATTACTGTTCATCTAAATAAACATAGTTGCTGTTCTTCTGTGGCTAATGTTAGGAATGGTTGGGAAGATGTGGATGCTTTCAGGCCTAGAACCAGAGCAGCTATACCACCATTGCTCAGTCTGTATTGAAAGCACCTCACCCCTTCTCCCAGCCCTGACTGAGGAAGCAGCTTTGACTTGCATGATATGGTCAGAAGAACAGCTTTGACTTATTGTCCTGATTTAGGCTGTGGTATTCAGGGCCTCCTGAATACGCAGCACATGATTTGCCTACTTCACTAGAAGCTTTCCTTTTGGCTAGTCTCTTTTTAACTCTTGCTCATCTCCATCCCACTCTGCTCCCTATTTACTGAAACGGCCTGTCCATAATGATGTTAATTGTACCACATCCGTGTTGAAGTCCAGAATTTTTTATACCATTATGTAGGTTGTTATGGCCATGTGGTACTGTTGATGGGGTTACTTAGGCTCTCTTGGCTTTGCAGGGTTCTGTTCTCTGAAAAAAAATCCCTAATAGTCCTTTTCCATTGTCTGAAGTTTATCTGAATCTCATCATTTCCCCATAAGTGCTTGGAAAACTCAGTCATCTCTCATGGTAACTTCAGTCAGCTTGTTACATATATCTGTGATGTCCAACATCCTGTTCAGGTAGTTTAACCTCCAGCTAGGTGATAGTTGTCAGCCTGGTTGCTTATTTGCTGCTTCCTTGCCCCTTGCTTGGGGCAAGGAAGACATGAGTCTTGTGCTGTCTGCCTCTGAAGAGGTTCGAGCTGACACCTTCCTTTAAAAATCCACTTCATTAGGATTGGCTAGTCATTGGTGGAGAAGCTTCAAGAGATATCTAACATACTTCATGAATCTTGTGCAGGCATCCAGGAGAGGTTTGGGTCAGTGAGGGTAAGATGTATTGGCACAGCAGGAAAGTGTAGGAGCCCCGGGTTTTGACATTCAAGAGCTACTGCTTAAGGTTTAAGTAGACAGCAGACAAAACTGGACCAGCAGAGCCTGCAGGAATTAACTGTGTGATCTCACTGATAATTCTTTTATATTCATCAGATTAATACTGTCTTGAAGGAGACAAATTGGTTTGGCTCTGTCCTTCAAGAGAACAAGGGCCCTTCTAGAAATGCAACCTACATGGTATCTTGGCAACCCAAAGGCATGGGAGCACTTATGGTTTTGCTCTCTGTGGAGATGTTTGGGTGTGTTTCAATTTAACAAAAGCCTAAAAGGTTGCATTGTTCATGTAAACACACTAATTCAAATTACTTTTAATGCTTTTATGCTCTTACTCTGTTTTAAGAACACTTCTTTGCAGTGTTTCTGTATGGCTTATTAAGATGTGCACAAATGAAATAGTAGGAACAGCTGCTGCAGAGTTAGGATAAAGTGCTGTGTTTAGAAGTATGACCCTGCACCTGCTGCCTCCTCAGAACACTGTCTCTTGCCCAGCCTACACCGGTCAGGCCATGCACACAGCTGTGCATAAGCAATGACAGGAAACCTTCTTTGTGGCCTGAGCACTGCACTGTCAGCAGCTCATCCCAGTACATGCACATGGGGACCAGGAGGCAAATTCTAGAGATTATGCTGATCAAAGCAGCTTCAGAATCTTAATTTCTATTCTCTGGCTTTCAGACAGGACAAGGCACTATAATCTTAATTCCCTGAAAGTGAAATCTTAATTCCTTGAAAACATACCTGCAGCAAGAAATGTATCCCTCTTACCCTGTTAACTGTTATTCTTGTTCCCCATCACCTCACTACTGAATTGGACACATCTAATTTTTTTCTTTTCCTGCAATAAATCTGGTTCACCAGAACAATTGGAGTGTATGAACCCACTTTCATGTAATAACAAAAGTTTTAAGCATGCTAAATTTGCATAGTGAAACCTGTTAGTGTGGATTAAAAAGGCTAAAAATGATCTCAGTTGTTGCACATGGCTTGTAAGGAAGTGTATGTATAGGTCTGGAATAGGATGTCCATGTGACATCAAGTACTCTGAAATAGCTTCCCATGTTTCTGTCTAGGATACAGTAAGGTGTAGACTTAAGAGGCAAAAGGCAATCTGAATAAATCCTAGCCTTTGAACCAGACAGCATATGACAGTACGTGTGTGTATATGCATCTGCAGCCACTGTAGGATTTGTCTCAGAATTGGATAAGTCAACTAAATTTATCTTGGGATTACTTATGGTGCTGGGTAAAAATACTTGCCTTTCTCTTTGAAGCTTCTTTTAACTGTATGAGTGGGTAGCTTGGCTTGGTTGTTAATAAAGTCTGTTTAGAACTGAATCTGTCTCCTTTCTGTACCATCCTGTTTTACATATTTTCAGGTAATAGACATGAATGATTATCAGAGAAGAAGATTTGCTTCCCGCATTATTGACAGCTTGTTCAATACTGTCACTGATAAGAAGATTGCTATTCTAGGGTTTGCATTTAAAAAGGATACTGGGGACACAAGGTAAGAAAGCAAATTCAGTTCACTAAGCTGAATTCCCTACATTTGTCACCAGCTATGCAGCTAACACCTGCCCTCCCAGGCAGGTATTAATAAAAATAGATTGAATTTGGGACACTTAATTTATGACTGAAGTGGTTTATAGCAAGGATTAGACATTCTTAAATAGGTAACACAATTGATTGTTGTCTTCTACGATATAGTTGAATCCTTCAGAAGCTAGAGCAGATAACTTTAGTCTTTGTTAGCTTGCAAAAGCAAAGATAGTTTTTAACAATCCTTCCATTCTCCACAGAAAATATTTTTGCAGCTGGTTTTAATTTGCTCTGAAGCCTAAGTTCCAGCTTTGTTTCCCCGAGGTGGGGGATTCTGTCTTCTGTAAAGCTCAGACTTGATACAGTTCTCCAACTGCAGTTTGTGGGAATGATTATAAGCTTGATGCCTTGTTAATTATGGTCAGGAGGAGTCTTGGGTCTCAATATCTCTTGCATAATTCAGCAAAGAGATGTAAACTTGTTTCCTCCTCAGTGTCCCTCAAGATTTCAAGTTTGCTGCTGGCATGGATTACCACTAGGCTGTTTAATGTAAAACTGGTATAAAAGCTCAGACATTGCTTATCATGACACTTGAAGACTTTCATTATTTAGAACATGCCACCTAGTTCTCTTTTAACTGATTGATTCACTTCCCTAGAGAGTCATCCAGTATCTACATTAGCAAGTATTTGATGGATGAAGGAGCAAAGCTCCATATCTATGATCCTAAAGTACCTAAGGAACAAATCATCTTGGATCTCTCACATCCAGGTGTCTCAGAAGATAACCAAGGTAAGAAAGCTCATGTCAAGCCAATTTCCCTGCTTCCCTCCCCACTCTGTTCTCAAAACACACAAGGTCTGTTGAAATTCTGTAAATTAACTTCCCCATTTCCATCATGGCAATGATGTGCTGTTGGTTACAGTTACTAGAGGACTGTCATGGCTCAGAGGATTACTGTTAACTCTTCCCCTTTCCAGGGGGAATGTTAATTCCAGAAATATTAATGTTAATCCTGTACCATTTCATATTTTTCTCTTGATAAATATTCATTTGAATACATGCAAAGAATTTTCTTTCTGCATAATGAAGAGAAAGAAGAATGTCCAGAAGCTGGAGAGCCTAGCGTTGTCCGATTTTTGTGTCCTGAGTCCTGTCTTGCCTTAGTTCTTGCTTTCTAAAGTAGAAACAACTAATTCTGGAATTCACTGTAGGGTATTTTTCTTTCATGCATATTGCTTCCAAATTAATTTGTTTCCTCAAATTGATGAAGAATTTGGTCATTTATGATTAGAAGTTTGTTGGAGAAGAGAGTTTTTGTTTTCTTGCTGGGAAGGGGAGTATGGAGATGATGAATGAGTGGGATAAAAAGGCTAGTTCAGGCTTCTTGAGATGAAGAGAATGGAGGAAAATGGTCTGCAAAGGGTGAGAGAGAGGAGAGGGAGAAGAGGGTTGTCTCTAGGCAACTGCTGATGCAGCCCCTGGTGAGCCACATTTATCTTCTCTGGTGTCAACCAAGTATTAAACAGCAACTGATGTGCTGCTACTGGACAGGCAATGATGTTTATGAGGGCTGCTAGTTGAATGCTCCATAGTACCTTCTAACTCTTGAGATGCTCTTGGCTGTTTCAATCAAATTGAAATGCTTAACTGCAAACACTGAAGTGCTCTGGCTCTGTTCAGATGCCAGGTGCAAGATGCTGTCATTTCAGTGAGTGAAATCAAAGTGACAAATGATAGAGAACATCTCTGGGTGAGTGTCTTAAAACTCTTTGCTTGTGTAGGACAAGGAAGGAGACTCATGTGCTAGGAGAGCACCAGACTGATGCCAAAGATGTGTGCAGAATAAAACTGTTTTCCTTCTATTGCAGTGTCTCGGTTGGTCACTATCAGCAAAGATCCCTATGAAGCCTGTGATGGAGCTCATGCCCTTGTCATTTGCACTGAGTGGGACATGTTTAAGGTAAATGTCTTCAATTTAAACTAAAAGGGAAAAAAAGAGGGAGTGTTGTGCTACTTACTTATTCTATCTGCTTTGTTGCCTTTACAGGAGTTGGATTATGAACGTATTCATAAGAAGATGCTGAAGCCTGCATTTATCTTTGATGGCAGGAGAGTTCTAGATGATCTTCACAATGAACTACAAGTCATTGGTTTCCAGGTAATCAGTTCTATGATTCTGCTTCTTTTGTTTTCTTACCCTCTAAACATAGTCCTCCTTTAGATAAATGAGGCTGAACCCACAATTTATCAATACCTAGAAACATATTTGTACTGATAGTCCTATGGAAGATGAACACCTGAGTGTTCATCTTAACAAGGGTTAACAGCTCTAAATAGGCAAAGAAGAAACCTGTGAGAGAGTGTTTTAAACTAACCTCTTTGCAACTCCAATCCCAGAAGCTGTCCCTGGGCACACTGTGCTTTGTGGCTTATAGTAGTCCAGTTTGCTGGCGACACCAAGCTGTATGGTGCAGCACGCACACTGGAGGGCAGGGATGCCATCTAGAGGGACCTGGACAGGCTGGAGAGGTGGGCACAAGCCATCCTCATGAGGTTCAACAAGACCAAGTGCAAGGAGACCAAGTACCTGGAGGCGTTTAAGGCCAGGCTGGATGAGGCCTTGGGCACCCTGCTCTAGTGGGAGGTGTCCCTGCCTATGGCGGGGGATTGGAGCTGGATGATCCTTGAGGTCCCTTCCAACCTAAACCATTCTATGATTCGTTCTATGATTCTATGACCTGCATCTGGGTCGAGGCAATCCCAAGCACAAATCCAGGCTGGGCAGTGAATGGCTGGATAGCAGCCCTGAGGAAAGGGACTTGGGGGTGCTGGTGGACAAGAAGCTCAACATGAGCCAGCAGTGTGCACTTGCAGCCCAGAGGGCCAATCAGAGCCTGGGCTGCATCAAGAGAAGTGTGGCCAGCNTGAGGAGGAAGTTGTTCAGCATGAGAGTGGTGAGAGCCTGGAATGGGTCGCCCAGGGAGGTGGTTGAGACCCCATGCCTGGAGGTGTTTAAGGCCAGGCTGGATGAGGCTCTGGCCACCCTGATCTAGGGTGGAGTGTCCCTGCCCATGACAGGGGGCTGGAACTGGCTGATCCTTGTGGTCCAAGCCTGACTGATTCTATGATTCAGTGTTAATGATATGTAGCCATGGGGCTGGGTTTAATCTGTAGGTTCCTCATAGGCTGACATGATTGTCCCTCCTTACCACCCTCACTGGTTCAATGTATTTTCTCTTTCAGATTGAAACAATTGGGAAGAAGGTGTCAGCCAAAGGAATTCCTTTTGGTTCTTCCTGTGAAATTCCTAAATTCAGCCTGCAGGACCCACCTGTCAAAAAGCCCAGAGTATAATGTTTAATTGTTACAGAAGGAATTCTGTGGACCTTCTTAGTGATAATAACTGTAAGCCTATGCTTTGTTTGTTTTGTTTTGTTTTTTTTTTAAGGAAAGATATTTTTCATAAACTAAACCAATTTTACACTAGGGATGGTACCTGGTACATGTGAATTCAGTCTATTTTCAAATCTCTATTTTTATAGTGATTTTTTTTTTTTTGGTCACTGAAGACAGTACGACCTTTTTAATAATGAAGCATCTTTTAAGTGAAAAAGTTACTTTCAAGCAGCAGATTTCTGCTTCCAGAGATGTTCCTAAACTGCACTTTATATGTTTCAAGTAATACAAAATCAAAAGAATTAGAACATCTTTCTACTTTAGTCCAGTTATAGACAACGATCGGGAACTTTGGTCTCAGCTTTTTATTTTCTTTTGGGGTAATTCTTAACCTAGTTCAATGCCTGCTTTAACTGGCATTGAAGTAAAAAAATAAGTTCTAAGAGAACTGGATAGATTTTGGTCTGATCCCTGAAATAGAGCTGACTGCCACAATAACACCCTGATCGTTTGTCAGGATCAGTTGAACTGTTGCAGCCTGAAGTGCTTCTGTTGGGAGGCCAGATTGTTCTGCAGACATCTATAGTGTACCTGATGAAGCAGCTACAAACTGATCCACTGGCAGATCTTCACTTTGATTGTCTTGTCTACATTCCATGAACAGCCACAAATTAGTGATATCAGATTCCTGGGGCAAGGGTTTTTTTTTTTTCCCCTAAGCTACAGCAATACAAACTGTCTTCAGCAGAGGAGCCTTCTGCTTATTTAAACATTGAATTTAAGCAAAATTACCTTAATTTGGTGTCAGTCCAAGCAGAAAGCAAATATTGGCCTCAAAGCTAACCCGATGGTTATCTTTTTTCCCCTCCTTTTCTGATTGTATAACTTCATTTGAAAGAAGCTTTCTTAATCTGCAAAAATTACTCTCTGCTGTTAAGAAATGAAAAACAAAAGTTCAGCCCCCAGGAGTTAGTCAGCATACTACCTCATTTAAGTAGCAGGAAGGAATGCTTCCTATGTTTTTTTGACTTTTTGTTTGCCTTTACTATGAATTAATTTCTACTACTTCTTCTTCTCGATTGACCAGTGCTATTAAAATCCATCAGATGGCAGAGTTTGTGTTTGGCTTGTTGCATGAGGTTGTCAAATGGAGGGGAGGACAGAGAGAGGTGACCATAAAGAGTAGCATAGAGGGAGATTTTACTTGAATGACATTAGTGTTGGGACGTTGGATAATTACCCTGTAAATTGTCACATACCATCTGTATTGTTTCAGTGAGTGTGCCCTCAAGATGCAATATCCATGGCTAACCAAAGCATAAGATCAGTGGTGGTGTGGTAATGACTGCTGTTGTTATAACTACTTACCCACAGAAATGTTAACGTAATTTAAGCCTCAGGACTGATGTCTGAAGACTTAAGGAAGTTGTATAACAATTTGGATAGCAGACAGGGTTATCTGGCTGAAATAGCTCTATCTTTGAATCAGATCTGCATGATAATGGCTTCTATGTAGGGACTTAACAGCACTTTGGACAGATATACCTCCAGGATTTTTTTATCCTAGAAGAGTCCTCTGTGAGGGGCTTATCAGAAGCCATGCTTGGGGTCTTAACCTGTCATCTTTGGCATACCCTCCTCCTGATTCACTAGCACTGCTGTTACACAACACTCACAGAGCAGAGACAATCCTGTGATACAGTTGTGGTATTTGTAAGCATTGTAATCCAACTGGTACATCACCCTATCTTTGTGGATAGGCATCTTCTTGACTTCTGCCCCCACAGCACCTAAGAGGCCAGGCTGGCTGTTTCTCCTTAGAGACTAAGAAGTGGGTATTGACAAGTTGTGCTTGAAGAAGCTCTTGTCCTGAGCTGTGTTCAGGGTGGCACAGCACTGCTTCAGGACTTGCCTTAACAAGGAGGTTGAGTAGAGCCTTCAGAAAATTAGGGTGCTTTTTGGGAGCTTGTCACAGTGTCCTTCTGCCCTCTGTATATGACCTCTCCTGATTAGCCTGAAGTGGACAGGTGAACCATTAAATTCGTGTGAAGCACTACTTGTTTTATGAATGTGCAAGGCTGGTCAGTGTTCCTGAGGCTTTCCACAACTTTTTTTCATGCCAAGAAGCTGAAGAAACAAGGTGCTAGAGGCCTTATTCCTACCCTGTTTCTCCTGCAGCCCTAGTCAAAGCCTAGACTGTCACTTAGAGAATGTGTGAGTTTGTTATAGTAGGATCACTCTAACGAAGGGGGGGGAGTGGCAGATAATTTCTCAAGAGTAACAAGAGACAAAACTGATAGTGGCATTTCTCTTGCTCAGAGTCAGCTTATTTAGCTTCTTGGTGGCTGCATTCTTTTCGTGGGATACTAGGATGGTGGGATGAATCCAGTGAACAGCTGGTAGAGCATGCCTTCAGGACATGGCATTATGCAAGAGAACCTCACACAGGCCAAAATAAAAAGCTTCAGAAGCTTTTGCAGCACTGTGAATCATAAGCCATCATCTTTGGAGCACAGTTGCCAGGGAAATAAGAATTAGAGATGACTTGCGTTCCTGCTTTGGAGACTTGAGTAGTGCATGCAAGAGATGGCTTTTCATGCTATTGAGTCTTTGTGAGATCTTACAGCATGTAATTCTTGATGAGAATTGTGTTGAGTAACGGACTCCTGTGCTCTGAATTGCTCTTTACAAGGTTCTTAATAAAATGCAATCCCACAGTAACACTGCTGTTCACTGCAAAAACCTGGGTACAACAGCGAAGCAAATCCAGCTCTAATACAAGCCTGTGAATAGTAGGATACAGACTGCGTGAATCAAGTCTTACTCAAGGTGTGCACAGACAAATTGTAAATGCCAGGCAAGATGTATGGGTTTTCTTCTGTGTCTTCAACCCTTTGTGCATCTAAAACTAGTTTGGTTCCAGGCATATGATAGTAAAGATTGCTGCAAGAAAAGGCGTTTTTGACCCAGAGTAGCCAGTATAGAAATAGTTAGTGGTGAGATTTTTGTATTGGCCAACATGTTTACACTTTCATTGCTTGAGGTTCTTCTGTTGAATTTATAGTGATGCTATAATCTTGCTCAGCAGCTGAAGTTTGACATTGCTTGTAAAACAAACATAACAGGTTACCTGATCTAAGACTACTTGAGTCAGTTCTCATTACTTTTTTTGGTTTTATGCCAAGCTGAGAATTTCTGTTGCAACTTGAAAATCAGCAATAAGTTGCTACGTGTAGTAATGAAACATTGACATCTTTTTAAATGATGACACAGATATTAATTATTGATCAAATAGGGGAAAAAATCACCTATTCTTCAATGAATACTGGCTTTGATTTAACCTAAAGAGTTGGAGTCACAGGAGGATGCAGCACTTCTCTACTCAGCTGCATAACATTTAATTACACTTCACACAGTGTAGCAGATTGATGTAATGGTGCTAAAAAAGACTATTCATTCTTCTAAACTGCCTGTGTCAACTTGAAATCATATTCCCAAAACTCAGTGTGATGTTTTCCTGATTGCAAGGAAGATTAATGTTTCCTAAAATATTTTTATGTCTGCTTTCTGAAACAAACTGACAGAATGAAGTGATTGGCATACAAAAGGAAAATGTCACTAAACATCAAACTTCGTTGGAAACAAAACAGATGAGTCATGAAAGTCATGCTGAGTTCATAAGCAGGGGTTACTACAAAACTTTAGCATGTAGTTATGGGAAAACTGAAAGGGGAATAGGTAAGGAAGGTGGTTGTAAATGGATTTCTCAACCAGGAAAAGAACTTTAGGACTTGTCCTCAAATGCTTTTGAACAAAACACCCATCCAATCTATAAAGTCAAAATGTGACTACTTTCCTTAGAAACCACAGCAACACTTGCCCTTAGAAAACAATTTATGTAGCTTTGAAACTTGGTACCAGCTGGCAGACAGTTGTGTAAAAGCATGAGATCATCCTCTGAACCACCCAGCAGCGATTTCTAATTCCAACAAGAAACAGCATTGCACTGTCTTCCCAGCAGCACTTTTCCCTCCCACTCTAAGGAAGTCTGGATCATTGCTGTGTGATGTTCTCTTCTTCCAGTTTGGCAAGGGCTGTATGGCTCAGAATCCCTTCTCCCATATTTGTTGTTGATAGGCTTGAAGAGCAGTAAATTGGCAAAAGCCATAGTAATATTCCATTAAAACTGCTCTGTAGGCAATTCAAAGCCATTATTTATAGTAGAACCTCCAGTAAAGGCTGGCAGCTGCTCAACGTGTGGGTATCCTGCAGTTAATGTGCCAGCCCTCCCTGCCTGCTGCTCTGGAAGGAGTACTGAATTTCCTTACCAGGGCTGCTAACCTTCCACTGCTCTGGAATTCAGCCTGCTCCAGTTGAAGCAGGCCATTTGGTGCTCACAGTGTGTCTTGGCTTTTCGAGACTAGTGGTCAAGCTTTTTAATTCAAAGTTTTAATTAGCTGTCATTTTTTAAGCAGCCTTACTGTTCTCTCTGCCTTTACAAATAATATCTGAAAGTTTTCTCTGTTGCTCCCCACTGTTTTCTCTTCCGTTATACTGTTTAATTACTACAGTCCTAGCTGAAAGCTGTTTGTCTTCATAATGCTCTAATATTGCTGTACTTTGTTTCGTGAAGTGTCAGCAGGCCTCACTGGTACAGTCTGACTTTTGTTGTTCATGACAGTAACAAGCTTCTCCTACATCTTAACTTGCTAATTAACTGTCTTCCTTCTAACATCTTGTTGAGTTGGAGGTAGGTGGAGAGTCCACTCTTTCATACAGAATCAGACTTGTTTTGGTTGAAAAAGACCATTAAGATCACGTCCAACCATTATCTCTTACCAAGTCTGGTGCTAAACCTTAGCACCACATCTCTGTGACTTTAAACACCGCCAGGGATAGGGATTCATCTACTTCTCTGGATGAGAACCCTTTCACTCAAGACATTCCTTCTCATATCCAACCTAAGCTTGCCCTGGTGCAATTTGAGGCCATTTTCCCTTATCCTGTCACTTGTTAATAGGGAGAAGATACCTCCACCTTGCTACAAGTTCCTTTCAGGGAGTAAGTTCTACTCCCTCAGTCTCTGCTCCAGACTGAACAACAGCTGTTCCTCACCAGACCTGTCCTCCAGACCCTTCACCAGCTTTGCTGCCCTTCTCTGGACCTGCTCCAGCACCACAGTGTCTTTCCTGTAGTGAGGGCCCCAAAACTGACCCCAGTACTCAAGGTGTGGCCTCACCAGAACTGGGGAGGGACTTTTCCTGGGCTGTACTGGTCACACTACTGCAGATCCAGGCCAGGATGCTGTTGGCTTTGCCACCCAAGCATGCTGCTGGCTCATGTTCAGCTGGCTGTCAGGAGCACCCCCAATGCCAAGTACAGCAGTTCAGAGAAAGTGCTATTGTCCATCGTGGGATTACCTGCATGGTGAGAATTTAGGACCAGATAGCAAATTCCTGGTATATTTCCCAAATAACTTCATGAAGTTACAGCTGAAGGCAGTTCAAAAACCGAGAGTTACCGGGGACAGATGCACTTTGAACGCTGATGGTGGTATAGAGAAGAATTTCCTGCTGCTAGTACCACCATAAGCCATGTTTTTATTACTGCTTGAGCTCAGTATGATCTGTAAGAGATTGCACATTTCATCCACAGTGCAGTTCACTTCTCTGCACTCACATTCATCTAACAATGAGACCAGCTCTTGCAGGAAGAGGTGTCCAGCACAACCACCACACCCTCAGATTGAGTTTTTAACTGTCCTTTAATGATGAGGCAGTACAGTACAGCAGTTTTGCATACCCAATACCCAATCAGCACCTGTGCAATGTGGTCAGGTCTGTTACAGGCATATACTTAAACTTGATTTATGCTGCCACAGCAACTGATTTTCCATGTGGTTCAAATTTGATGGTACCTACACAAGTTAATTTTCTTGCCCCAAAGGGTTCATTTCTTCAACTTGATACCTTATGTTTACCAAGGTTCACACTTGGAGACATGCAAACACCTGAAAAGTACTAGCTAGCAGAATGGTACAGCTCATTTTCTTGAGATGCAGGTATGAGATTTCACCTCCTGCAGGAGTATCGCTGATACTTCCTCTGCCATGAGGCACAACTGCCCTAATCTGGTCCTTTGTCATGTATGCAGTTTTTCTTTAGAACTCCTCTAGTTCCCAGAGCCCCTGCAAACTTGTGTTACATAATGGCAAGATACACCAAAAGATCAGCACCTTTCAAATTACTGTTGGCATCTTGCAGCAGTACTCCTTTACTTAAATCTGCCCAATTTCTTAGCTTTTTCAGCTCAGTTCCACCATGCTTTCAAAGTAATTTCTATCTTTTGACTTTTTGCTGAACACTATAAGTACTATATAGTTGTAGCTCTGCCAGGAGGAATGAGGTAAAAAAAGGTGAAGCGTTTTGGTGAGAGAAAAGTGTTCTGGAAAGATAGTAAATTTATTCATACATCCACCATCTGCTCTCCTGCATTTCTGGAACTGAGTGTAATTATGCACTGATAAAAGGATCCTTAAAACTGGCTGCTTTAAATAGGTTCCCTCTCATTTTCAGATGGCCTTTGTCTTTCTTTTTTCTACCAAGTTCTTCAAGAAAAATTCACCTGATGAAAAGGCAAAAAAGCACCACAGTTATTTGTAGGGAATTCAAGGAAAGCAAGCAAAACAATACACATCACTTAATGCAGGTATTCTATTCTGCAGTGGCTCTTACCACAGGGTATCTGAAAGACAGTTCTATACAAGAGCACTTGCAGTGCAGCAGGGATGTAAAATAACCACAAACCAAACCCAACAACCACCCTCCACCCCTGAAATCCTGGCTTTCCTCATGCCTGGCTTTATGGAAGAGCTCTGCTGCTTCATGCTTTGTAATGGGCAAAGGTTAACTGACTCAAATTTTAATTCTTGTTTCATGAAGTACCACCAACTTGTAGCAAAACCCGTTCTAAATCTCATCTGAGCTGGCATTAAAACAGCCTAAGAAGCAAGGTGGGTGCTCCAAGATGAGTCTTCTCTGTTCTCTCCTTAGGAAGAAACAGGGTCTTGAACCTACACAACAGCTCCATTAATACCAGCTGCTACTTAACACCCAGTGCCTTATCAGGAAAAACAAAAACCTCTATCATGATTACTTCATTATTTCCAAGGCACTGTAAATAAATTCTGCAACAAAATCACATCACAGAGGGCCCCGTTAAACCTTGAAGTAGAACGTAAAGGAAAGCTGGGCACCATTTATGCTGCCTCACATTTAATATAAAACCAAACCACCTTAAGCAGCACAGCAATTGTATGAATGCTGCTGTCATATCAAAGCATTCTAGTGGGAGGTGTCCCTGCCTAGGGCGGGAGGTTGGAACTAGATGATCTTTGAGGTCCCTTCCAAACTAAACCATTCTATGATTTAGATGACCTACCGAAGACAGTGCAAACAAAGAAAAGATGACTGTATGAGGTGGTTCTTGAGCTGAGGTGAGCTTTGTTGCATATTACTTCACCCTTTTAGCTTTATATATTAAAATGTTTTGTGCCCAGGATTCTAAAGCTTGTCAGACATTTACCTGCTTTGTAGGAGGAGCGCACTAAGGGCCCGCTGGCAGTGTAATGGAATCCAAGATCATTTCCTACTTTTTCCCAGTACTTGAATTTTTCAGGAGTTATGTACTCCTCAACCTGAGTGAGAAAAACAAAAGGCTTTTGGTCAGGATTAATGCACAGAAAATGGCTACAGCTAGCATGCAGTGAAATGAAACACAATTATATTTTGAACTGCCAAGTTCAAAACTCTGCACTAGGAAACTTCCAGCAGTCAAGTCACAAACTGAATATTCTCTCTGCTTTCAACCAGAAGAATGCATTTTATATGAGACTGCTTTCACACTGAGCTGAAAAGTTTAGGATTTCATTTCTAGTGGTTGCTTGATCATTTTCACTCTGGTTTTGAATGGTCCTTTTAAGCAAACCTTTTTTCTCTTTTGGTCAAATTAGTCAAAGAAATACAATAGTCCCAGAAATCTTTTCATTAATAGTGGAACACAGAACAGAGACTCCAGCTCTGAACAGATTGCAGGAGGAGAAAACGGTAATTTCCCCAGCTGAAGTGGCACCATTATGGGAGAGACAGTTGAAGGGGAGCTGGCCTGAGCCATTATGTTTGAGACATACAGTGAGATTCTTGTTTTCCAGGATCATGCCTCAACTCCAGCTGTCTCCCCAGCTAAGAGCAGAAAGCAAAAAGGGGAAGTCAGCAGAAAATGGAATGGATTGGATGGCTTTAGTGAAGAGCAGGTAACAGATGAGGGAAGGAAGGAAATTTTTCCCAACATCCACAGCTGAGGTAAGGATGCCTATCAAGCTTCAGTTTAGAAAAAGGCAACTTGACTGTGCAACACAGAGATGCAAATGAAAGGCATTGTACCTTTAGGTGACGTTTCGTTGGTTGCATGTACTGTCCTAGGGTCAAACAATCCACATCTGCCTCCCGCAATACTGCAAAAACAGAATTCCCTGTTAGTGGCAGAAGGATCACAAGGGACTGTCAGTGATTAACAGGACACCCTCCTTCCAAGTCTGAGCAAAGGTTACTCCACAGCACCCCACGGGGTTATATTCTGCTCTCCAGCAAGGGCAACTGGCAGCTTGCATGATCAGCAGCCACCTACCTCGCTATGAGCTGCAGGCTGCTGCCTGGTTCGAAGCCAGAGAGAACACCCCTGTGCTGCACTCTGCAGTCACATGCCTTGCTGCAGAGATGACAAGCTCTTCTCTTTTTTATCTGACTGCTTTTCACTCTGTCTTTAGGTCAGAGCCTTCATTTCACACACACAAAAAAATGGATGTGTGCATGTGCACTTGGCACTTCTCTTGGCACTATTTCAAGAGACTTCATGCTGCAAAGATGTGGACAGCTCTCAAGAGCCATAAATCAGGGGGCACTGCCAGCATCTCCTGCCAGGTTTCCACACTTAGGATATATGTTCGTTTTGATGCTTGCAGAATCTCATCAGCTTTGATAGATTTGAGTGTATGCTAGTGTCAATACACAGCAAAAGAATTCAGGTAGTCTGCTTACAGAGGGAGATCCAGCCACCTGCTCGTCAGCTAGCCTGAAGAGCTGTGTTCACTGCAGCTAGTGGGGTGTTTTGAACAAAGGGATGCCTGAGGAATCACATTTTCCATGAACATACATCTTCTGGATACCTGGGCTGATTGCCCCACATCAAATAGGAGGAAAAGAGTGTTTTAACTACAGCATTACATTCACTGTTACCCTGGAATTGCTGTTTAGATTGATACAGGTCTGTAAAGAAATTGGTTCTCCATTAGCACATTTACATATTCTTTTACTTATACTCTTTACAGTATCTGAGTGAATGTGGTGGGCGACACTTCTGTCTCCAAATACACCTCTAAAAGTGGTCTGAAAACAAACAGCACCAAATCTGGAATTTCAAATTCTCATGGCTAGGAAATGCTAGGCAGGAAGGTCACAAACTGATTGTGTAGTCCAGATTGTGGGACAGCTGCAGAAAAAATTAGACTGTATCACTGCACTCTACATATCACAGAAGCATAGAAACATTCAGGTTGGAAAAGACTCTCAGGATCACCAAGTCCAACTGATATCCCTACTCTACAAGGTTCACCCTGAACTGTATCCCCAAGCACCACATCCAAACAAGTCCAGGTGACCCAACCACCTCCCTGCGCAGCCCTTTCCAATGCCTGATGACTCTTGCTGTGAAAAAGTTTTTCAGAGAATCACAGAATCAACCAGGTTGGAAGAGACCTCCAAGATCATGCAGTCCCAGTCACAGCTAGAGGCCATTCCCTCTTGTTCTATCACTAATTACCTGTAATGGATTGTTGTACAGAAAATAAAGTACTAGGCAGATGCTCTCTCAGGATATGGGATAAACAGTCAGGCATTGGAATAAGTTGCCCAGGGATATGGTGGAGTCCCTAGAGGCCTTCAAGAAATGTGTGGATATGGCACATGGGGACATGGTTTAATGGCCATGGTGGTGTTGGGCCGATGGTTGGACTCAGTGACCTTAGAGGCTTTGTCCAAACGAAACAATTCTATGATTCTAATGCCACAGGATTTATGAATTTCTTCTTAACAAACACATTGCATTCACTCACCGCTGTGAAACTTTCTCCTCTTGAAAATACATTTCATGAAATCATAAGAACATGCTACATCTCCTTGGGTAAAGGATTTTTTTTGCATCTAAGTAAGCTGAAATAAATTATTTTAAGCAATCAGCTCTGCAGTTTCTAAAAAGGAATGCACAGTAAGGCAAGCCCATTATGAAACTGTTGCAAAGGTAAGAGTTTTAATATAGTCATACAAAGATAGTTCTAATTTCCATTGCAGTCAACATGAGCTGGATCTAGCTGTCAATATGCATCTGAAAGCCACATGAAGACAAAATATTTCAGAAGTTCAATCATTTTTAACCAAACTCTTTTTGCCATAAAGCTTAGGAAACATTTCCTGTGCCAGCAAACTGCATGTAGAGGCAAAGATACTTACAACTGTTTTCCAACACAGTAAAATGCAGAGCTGTGAATTTAGGCATGTTTTTCCAACACCAACTTACATTTCATGGTGGAATACACTTGCTCATCCGTCTCGCCTAGCCCCAGCATAATGGAGGTTTTAGAAATGACAGCAGGTTGCACCGCTTTAGCGTGCTTCAGCACACGCACGGACTGCTCAAAGTTGGCTCGGGGATCACGGACCTTCCTTTCCAGGTTTGCAGCACAAGAAATACAAACACACAAAAGGGGGCACACAGGTTGAGAGAAGCCAAGAAAGGTGCGCCCTGCTAGTTGCTACACAGTGAAAACGGCAACTTGGTGCTTCTGGCTCTGGAGTCTGACACTAGATGAGGACCCCCGAAGGGATGGGTTGCACTCCAGCCTGCGTACCAAAACCGGACTCCCTTTCAGAAGAAGTGCCCAGAAAAGTTGTGGACATTTCATCCCTGTTTAAGACCAGACTGGATGAGCAATCTGGTCTAGAAGGAGGTTCTGCTGTCATGGCAGGAGGCCTGGAACTAGATGATCTTTAAGGTCTCTTCCAGCTCAAGGCATTCTTTGATTCTATGGTTCTCCCCGGACCGGATCTTGCCCGCGCCGATGCGCAGAGGCGGCCCCGGGAACCAGACACCGCCCCAGGGGCTGCGCACAGCGCGGTCGCCCTCTGCCGGCAGGTGGAGGGTACAGCGCCGCCGCCGCCGCGCGCGGCGCATGCTGGGAGCAAAGGCAGCGGGCGACGCGCCCCGCGCCATTTCCCCCTGCGCCGCCCGCCGCGGCCTGCGGCCTGCCCCCGCTTTGCCTGCTACCCTGTGGCGGGGCTAAGCAAAGGGCTCCGGCCAGATCGTCCACACAAAAATCCTACAAAACCCCTTCTCTGTTTTTGCTACCTTCCGTTTATAGGTGCTGGAACTGCTTACCGCTGCAGTTCCGGCACTGTCTCCACGTTGTGGGCATACACATCCAGTCCTGACAAAGCTACTTTCTCCACAGCGCTAAGGTCTCCTCGGAAATCGGGCGTTAGGCATTCCACCAGGATTTTTGAATTCCTGAAAAGGAGGGACAAAATAAACATATCTATGGAATTGTGTCACTGCTGCTAGAAAACTCAACCCCCAAACCCTAAGTAAATACACAACGCTCTAATAGCCCAAGCCAAGTTAATTCAGGATATCGTTCCAAACCAGCAGGTTTCTGCAAATATTTGTCAAACAGTTCAAACGAAACAGCTTGTGTTTAATTCCTGGGTTTACTGGTATGAGCTTGTAAGTATTCTAAAGGGAAAGTGTCCAGAGGATGGAGCCAGACTCGTCTCAGTGGTGTCCAGTGACAGAACAAAGTGTGATGGACACAAACTGGAACACGGGGTTCCATGTAACAAAAGGACAAAATTCTGCACTTTGAGGGTGACAGAGCACCGAAATAGGCTTCCCAGACAGGTTGTGTCCTTCTCTGGAGGCACTCCAAACCTGTCTGGACATGTTCCTGTGTGATTTACTCTGGGTCACCCTGCTCTCGCAGTGGCATTGGACTTATCTCTTGAGGTGCCTTCCAACCTCTATCATTCTGTGATTCTGTCAAAGCCAAATAATAGATATAAAATAACGAATATAAAAGCAATTCTTAAACAGTTTATCTCATTCACTGCTTTTATGTGATTTTTCACGTCTTAACATGAGTTTAGTATCAGAGACCCAAAATAGAGAGGAGCGGTAATCCTGCCTACTGGATAACAAGACTCTGCATTATTACTCTGCAAGCTAATCTTGGTGTCCAGGAGCCAGATTTCAGCTCGGGAAAACTGTAAGAACCTTTTGAGTCTCAGGATATGCTGGATAAAGACTTGAATAGGTTTATATGAATTAAATCTGCAGGTAAACAAGTATGCTATCAAATGGTGTACCAGACACTGCTAAAGAATGAAGAAAGCACAGCTAGGGAAAGCAGGAAGGTACAATTGCAGACTTAGAAACTGCTGAAAGAGAAACTCAGCTTATGTCATGTGGTAACCCTTATCTAAATCCACTGTGTTTGAGCCCCAGGATTCAAGAATGAGCATACCTCAAAAGCATTTACTCATTTCCTGGCAAACCAGCTGCCTCTTCAAAGAAATAATCCAGTACTCAGCTCTAAATAAGCCTGGGCTAAATCAGAAATGCATCCAAATTCAAAATACTTTGGGGCCCCTATATGAGAAAGTGGAAAAGCTAAAGGCAGACTTTTGTATTTGCATGGCCCCTGAAATAATCCAGCTACAGGTAGTTTTGACCTGTATGCAGTACCATGCTCTGAAGTTTTAATAGTAATATATTGATAATAATAGTAATGTATTAATGAAGTACCTTTCTTTCAGGTGAGAGACTGTCTTTGCAAAGTGTTCTGCTCCCCCATCAGGCATATCTGAAAGCATTTCAATTAGTTAACCATTCTGTTCAAGAAATGTATTTACTTATTATCAAAGTCACAAAACCCCTACAGATCCTGTTTTCAGTGCAAAACAACAAAACAGTTGAACCTCAGTTTTATCTTGCCACCTATACCAAAGGTTTACAACAAACACTCTACCAAGCCCTGTTTTGCACAAAGTCTAACTGTGATCATCTAGGGCAGGCTTCAAATGTTTACTCTGAATTTATCCATCTCTAAGTTCACTGCTGTCAGGCTGGGCACACAATGGCTTTATCTATTTATGGGCTTGGTCTAAGAAACATTTCTACAAAAATTGAAGTAAATATATAATTATATGTACACATTAAACTTTTTTTTTTTATATATATATAAACACACACTGCTCTTATTTTCAGCCACTCTGACACTACTGGACTTTCACCATACTGAACAATCCTTACAAAGGTTTTCCCCATCTGTGTGATGTCACCATAAAGGAGCTACTAAAACCTCAGAAAAAGGTGACATTGAGTACTGTTACATATCATAGGTTGGGAGGAAGTTCTGTAGTGATACTATAGCTGAATGTTTACAAAGGGTTTTTTTGGTGAGTGAAGTAAAAGAATATGGCATGGGTGTATATATATATGTGTGTGTGTGTGTGTTTTGCAAAGGTGTATATATATGTATTTTGGAAAAATAAAGAGTTATAAAATACTTACTATGAAATATAAATACTATACTACAATACTAAGTATAAAATACTCAGAAGAGTAGTATTCTGGATGTTTAATACCAGTGTAACTGCTGCTATATTTCATCAGATATAGAGAAACATTAAGAACATGAAGAAATCTTCCAGCTTCAGCACTATCAACTCCTTTAAAATAGTAATGCTTAACAGTTGTGCTGACTCATAATGTTTCCTGATGTCCGTGTTTGCCCCATAAAACGCCGGTGAGAGCTTAGACTGGAAGAGATGTGAGACAAGATACTGACCGTCTCTGTCGACAGATGTCAATACCACATAATCCAAGCCCCACTCAGCTATAGCCTTTGCTGTGTTGTAAGGCTCCTCGGGATCCAGGGGAGGTGGATTTTTGGCTGTCTTTACTGAACAGAATCTGCAACCTCTAGTGCATGTGTCACCCATCAGCTGAAATAAGAGGGAAGTTCTTACCTTTACATTGTACACATCACTACTGCTTAGCTGAGAAACAGCTATGTAAGCTCAAGCAGATAAATCCCAATACTATGCAAATAAAACCATAGAACAGTGCTTTACTATCAACTTCATAGAATCATAGAATTGACCAGGTTGGAAGAGACCTCCAATATCATCCAGTCCAACCTATCACCCAGCCCTATCCAGTCAACTAGACCAACTTCTTGTAATGAACCCACTCTACCACAGCAGAGACCCAAAAATGCACCATAACCAGCTCAAACACTACTGGAATATAGAAGAAATGGTTAATGGCTTACCATAATAGTAGCTGTAGCTGTAGCATATTCACCACCTCCCCAGCATTCTCCAATGTTGGGACAACGGGCCTCTTCACATACCTGAAGGTAGAAGACAGACATGTACCTGCCTTATTTTTTCCATAGTAAAAAAGACAGTAAGTTAGTATTAACTTACCCATCTTTTTTCTGTATTATTATAGAACATTATTATTGTATTACTGATCAGTTTTGAAGGTAGCCTACAGGCAAAGCAGAATCACAGCATGGTGGGTGCTGAAAGGGACCTCTGAAGATTGTCTAGTCCAATCCTCCTGCTAGAGCAAGATCACCCAGAGTAAATCACACAGGAACACATCCAGGTGGGTTTGGTATGCTTCCAGAGAAGGAGACTCCACAACCTCTCTGGGCAGCCTGTTCCAGTGCTCTGACACTTTCAAAGTAAAGATTTTTTTTCCTTATGTTTATTTTATTTATGTTTTCATTCCTGCTGCCATAAGAGCTTCCTGTTGTTCTGTAAGTCAGTAACCTAGGAAGAGAGCTTCTTCCTGATTTCCACTACCATTCTCTTCCTCTACTTCACAACTTCAAAAGTTCCTCAGCCAGAAGACTGACTTGTTAATTAGGACAATTTACCATTAACATTTTACATGTAAAAACTGATAAAACACTCACAAAGTTTGATGCATCACAGCATGATCTTACCCTTAAAGAGAAAAACAAAAGTGTAAAAA
The DNA here is from genome assembly GCA_013400475.1 of Tricholaema leucomelas. NCBI lineage: Eukaryota > Metazoa > Chordata > Aves > Piciformes > Lybiidae > Tricholaema lacrymosa > Tricholaema leucomelas. Next base: position 36,161 of record WAAF01006005.1, read on the forward strand.
AAAGCTCTCCAAGCATACCCACCACTTCTTCCCATCTGGAAGGCAGAATTAGGTACATGTATTTCTAGAATTTCTGTTCATGCAAAATATGTATACAGCTCTCAAATTTGGTATGTTTCTGTTAAAAACAGTGCCATGTAGCATCTTCTGATCATTCTGGTGATGCAAGTAGTAAACTCTAGTATTTAAAATCAGGGAAAACATGAAATGTTCTATTCAATCTGTCTCCATTCCTTACAAGTAAAATTCACTGCTAGCAAAAATGATCAGCATTGGGCTTGGTCTCAAGGTTGAAGATCATACAAGGAATGATCTCCACCTGTTCTCCATGGAGAAATAATTTGTATCTGTAAGAAATGCCTTATTCCTACAGGAAGACTTGGTTGGTACTAGACTTACTGTGTGAAGATTTAAACTTCTCAAGGTATTCTTTAGTTTATTGTAGTTTTTTCCCATTGGAATCTTTGTTTTCAGCCATGGAGGAAGTCGCAGCCTGAATAAGAAAACATAAGGATTAATAAATTATTTACAGGGTAAGCTTTCATTCATTTCAAGGATACACTTCAATTAGTTACAGATCCCAACTAGGAGAGGTCCCTTAAAGGCTGATGCAGCTCAGCAACCAGTATTGACACCATTAATGATCACAACTGACTTCTCTCTTTTATGTTTACCATCATCCCCACATTGAAGAGCAGGGATTTGAAAGATTTACACTGTAAGATGGAAAACACTTAACTATACTGATGGGATTTAGTACTGCCACACTGGAGACTGCAACAGTGAATGGCAGCTCCTGTTACATAGCTATCACAAGGTCTGATTAAATTTATAACTGAAACTGGGGATTTAAAATTTAGTCTTCATTTTGTTTTACACGGAGGATACCCCATGGAAGCAATTACAGTTGTTTAAAATTACAACTACCTTTCTCCTTTCTGACGCTTTAAATTGCCTTTATATTCGGCCCATGCACTCTTGTCTGACAAATCTCCAGACACAAAATCCTGTAAGCTGGGTCCATTTTGCAGAAATTCTTTTTTTTCATCTGTCAGAGAACCAGATCTTCTGTACTGGTTACACACATGGCTCCCAGACACCTACAAGAAGCAACATCGTAATTTATTGAGTTACAAGTGTGCTAGCATTATACTCTATCTAATTACTTGTCCTTCTGGTGGTTAATACGCACTTGATGTTAACCATTTTGCCAACTGCCTTTAAGTTAAGCATACAGAATTGCTTTGGTTGGAAGAGACCCTTAGTATCAACCATTAATCCAGTACTACCAGGTCACCACTAACCCATGTCCCTCAGCAGCACATCTACTCGGCTTTTAAATCTCTCCCAGGGATGGGAATGCCACCACTGCTCTGGACAGCTTGTTCCAGGGATTGACAACCCTTTCAGTGAAGAAGTTTCTTCTAATATCTAGCCTAAACCTCCCCCGGTACAACTCTCACCCTACCACCTGCTACTAGAGAGAAGACACCAACCTTCACCTATCTCCAACTTCCCTTCAGGGAGTTGTAAAGAACGAGAAGGTCTCATCTCAGCCTCTTCTCCAGCCTAAACCACTCCAGGTTCCCCAGCTGCTCCTCATGGGATCTGTGCTCTGTAATTATCTTTTTTTTCTAATTTGAATTTGAAACATACTTAAAGCACGAATTATTCCAAAACATCTTAACATTATATATATTAAGTTATAGATATTGTGTTTGTATATCAGTAACATAGCATGGATTGAGATTTCGGGGCTGAGAAGCAGGACGTTGAGATGACCAAGACCAGGCTGCCCGATCAGTGACTGCCGGGAGTTATTTGGATGGAAAAGCCTCAGAAGCGGGGCTGCAACGGATGGGCTCCGTAGCCCGGTGCTGTGTCTGCGCGTACCGGCACAGCAGCTCTCCGGCCGGCCTGACGTACCAGCACGGCCAGTTAAGTGTTGGGGACAGCCCTTGCCAGGGCTCTATCCGCGGCGATTTATCGCTGTCACGCCCCATAGCCCAGCCTGGCAGCCCGCAACCACCAAGGAGACGAGCTCGGATAATAGCATCGTCTTCTGCTGGCACGCTGCGCCCCGTCCCCTCGCCAGGGGTCCATCTCGGGATCTTTTTTTTATGCCGAGCTGCAAGGCCTGCCCCAGTAGACTTGGCAGTCGGCCTTCTGGCACGCTACTGCGGCACACGGCGCCCACTCACCCGACCCTGGAGTCCCAGCAGCAGCCGCCGGGCGGCCGTGGCGGTGGCCCCACAGCAGCGGCCCCGCGGCAGCAGCGACATGGCGACGCCGGACCGACTCGCCCGATCAATCGTCTCAGCGCTCGGCCTACCGCCTCAGTCAGCTCACGCACATCTGGTCTCGGCTACTCTTGCCTCTTGGACGTCTATCCTCAGCGTGATGACGTTCAGGGGCCAAGAGCGGCTACAAGTACGTGATGACGTCAGGCGCTGTCTCTTTCGGTTCTGCCTGCTGCCAGGTGAGGCGCGGGCCGGTGGAGGAATCCGGGACCATCGGCTGCGGGCAGCCTCCTTGTGCGCCCCGCCCGGGTGCGGTCACACCCCCTGGGCCGCCTCGAGCGAAGCCGCCGCGTCGTGTCCCAAATGCTGTGGCAGGGAAGCCCCGGGATGGTGCTTAACCCCAATCCCCCCCTTCCCTAGCGGTTCTAGGCCTAGTCTAGGCCGCGCTGTGGAATTGAACACTTAAGGCCGCCGCTTCGCGCTGCTTCCCAAGGGGCCCGGCGAGGACGTAGCGGTGTTAGAAGCGGAGCCCAACGTTTTGGCGGCTTAGAAGTAGCAGAGGGAGTGGGTGCTTGGGGCCTGCGCTCCATAGTTTCGCGGGGTACGTTAGTGGGAGGCGAGCGAAGGGTGCGGGAAAAGGGCTTTGCTTTGAGGTCCTGCAGCATCTTTTTTGTTGTCCTGTGTAGGATGAAGACCATTCTTAGCAACCAGACCGTTGACATCCCCGAACAAGGTAGGTCTGCGTGTGCGTTTTGGGTGTGGATGTACCTATCGTGGTGCTGATCCCGCAGCTGCTTTACCTGCGTCTACCTTTGATTTCCAGTCAGCGTTGCCCTGAAGGGCCGGACAGTCATTGTAAAGGGCCCCAGAGGAACCCTGCGAAGGGATTTTAACCACATCAACGTGGAGCTGTCCCTCCTGGGAAAGAAACGCAAGAGGGTGAGTGCTGTAGAGGCTGTTTTCTCTGCTCAGAAAGAGGAGGGGTGCCATTAACAGTTGGCTTTAAAAGTTGCTTATAGTGTAGGAGATTAAAGCAACGTTTTCATTTGCAGACAAGTTGCTTAATTTTATGCATGTTTTTTGTGTCGTGTGAAAGAGGCTTAACTTGTGGAACCTCAAATGTCTGTTCTGGAACTCTGGAATTCTTGAAGTTTTGGAGTGTATTTGTTGATTGATTTTAGTTTTGTGGTTGCAGTCAGTTACTGGAAATGGAATTGATCATTACATGCTGTGTTTTTGCAAACCAGCTGGTTTTAAATAGATAAAATTAAATCTCTTCATTTCCAGAATTGACAGGTTACTTCAGGAGAGCAGAGATTTTTCTAAATCATGTTTTCATACTGGCTTAAAATCTGTGGGGAAAAAAAATACAGGGAAGAGTGGCTCATTTCAACTACTTTGCTAGAAGCATCTAGATTTTTGTTTCAGCACTAATCACTCCTCGCCCTTTCATTGTGAAGATGGTGAATAATATCTGAGAGAATGACTTTAGAGCAACTTGTTCTATGTTCAGCATTTGATAGAACATATACTTCAGCTTGAGATTTCGAAATACCTGTCCTGGTTTCTTTAAAGATTTGTTAATAATGAGAAATGAGGGGAAAAAAAGATGGGGTTCTTAATGTTTAGGGCTCAAGGTTGCAAATGTCAGGAACTGGGCCTTTAGTAGCCTTCTAAAGAAACAAAACTGCTTTGTGGTTTTGCTGTGGCAGCTTTTAAGTAGCTGACATGAACTTCACTTAGTTTGACACACAAATGTGCGTAGTTTGGAAGTGTAGCAGAAAATGTTGCTAGTTCTGTTTTGTGTTTTTTTTTAATCACAGCTGCGTGTTGACAAGTGGTGGGGTAACAGAAAGGAGCTGGCAACAGTTCGCACCATTTGCAGCCATGTGCAGAACATGATCAAGGGGGTGACACTGGTGAGTTCCCTTTGGAAACAGGGTAATTTGTGTCATTTGTTAACTGATGGTGCTGGGCACCATTTTACTTCACTGAGAGCTTCTTTGACCATCCAAGATGTAGCTTCTCTTTTAACCTTACACATGCTGTCAGGCAAGTTCTGCAGGTGGAACAAAGCATCAGCAGTTACTAACTAGATGTTTCTTGGGCTCAGTGACTTGCCCTTGTTAAACTCTTCTCAATATATTTTGGGTTTAGGGGTCTCTGTTAGGTTTTACATATCTTGCATACCTTCTGGCTGCTTTCTGCTTTCAGTATCTGGTGGTGTTCTTTGTCCTAGGGATTCCGTTACAAGATGAGGTCAGTGTACGCTCACTTCCCAATCAACGTGGTTATCCAGGATAACGGCTCACTCGTGGAGATCCGGAACTTCCTAGGGGAGAAGTACATTCGCCGAGTGCGTATGAGGCCAGGTGAGCATCTCGAGGTGGATGTTTCTGTTCCTGATGAGTTTCTGAACTCTCCGGCTGATACTGCCACTGATAACAGGCAGCAGTGAATCATGGAATCCTAGAATGGTTTGAGCTGGAAGGTACCTTAATGATCACCTAGTTTCAACTCCCAGCCATGGGCAGGGGCACCTACTAGACCAGCTTGTTCAAGATCCCAGCTGGCTTAGCTTTTAACATTTCCAGCCTTGGAGCCTCTGTAGCTTCTCTGGGCAACCTGTTTCAGTGCTTCACCACCTGCACAGGAAAAGAAAAATCTTCCATTATGTCTTATATCTAATCTGAATTGAGCTTCCAGTCTGAAGCCATTGTCTCTTGTCCTGTCACTCGCCTTTGTCAGAAGTCCCTCTCCAGTTGTTTTGTAGGCCCCTTCAGATGCTGGAAGGCTTCTAGAAGGTCTCCCTGGAGCTTTCCCTTCTCCAGGCTGAACAACCTTCAGCTTATCCTCAGAGATGATTTGTTCCAGCCCTCTGATCATGATCCTACTCTACCTTCCCTTAACCATTCCATGTTCTTTTGCTGGGGGCTCCAGAGCTGGACACAAGACTCCAGGTGGGGTCTCACCAGAGTAGAAGGGAAAAATCCCTTTGCTCCACCTGGTGCCCACACTGCTGATGCAGTCCAGGACATGGTTGGTTTCTGGGCTGCAAGTGCATGTTGCTGGTTTGTGTTAAGCTTCTCATCAACCACCGTCTCCCAGGTCCTTGAATGATTGTTGAAAGAGCATTTTCCAGTCTGAATTCATGTGCTCTTACAGTGCCTTTGCCATGTTTACATTTTTACTTCGTAATGCTGTTGTAATTTGTTCTTGGTAATGAGATTTAATAGCTAATAACTAGTCAAGACCTAGTTGCTGTGATTATCTTAGCTGTTGGGTTTACATCATGTACTTAGGAGCTTCATCAAGGTGTCCAGCAGAGTAGGCATTTGATAGAGCTTGTTAAGCTTCCAGGAGGAGGCAAACATGTTATGAACACAGTTAGATTAAGACTGTAAGATAGATTTCCCATATCCATCGTTTTTTGATAGTCCCACTTCTGGTGACAGTAAGGAGGAGGACATTTAATGTGACTTAGTGGTTTGGAGTTGCTTTAGATGACAACATACTTGTCCAAAATCACTGGAAGTTACAGTACAGAGTTACGGTGACTCATTTAGTTTGGGATATTGAGGATGGGTTTAATAATTGTATTTAACTTGGAATTTACTTTGAGACAGTCAGGTGCTGGCTTAAAACCTAACATCTACTGACTACTTAGATGTAACTATCAATACTTCCCAGTGTTACTGTCCGTGCAATTAAAATTTCCTGTTAGACTCTTGAGTGTCCCAGTGTTCACCTCTGGAGGGGCAGGGTTTCTTGTCAGTAGCTTTTGATTGGGGTGACTCCAGTTTTGTCTTGGAAAAATTAGGAAGGTGGCAACTGTACCCACCTAGCTGATAAAAAGTCATGCTGGTAACATGTCTAACGTCCATGTGATGTTGGTGAAATGCAACATATACATATAAGTCCTTAGTTACATGATCCAGAGCATGACTTGCACTAATCTTTGAGTGCTGAAACTGTGAGGCAGGACAGTCCTGGAAGAGATTTGGGAGGCACTTGCAAGAAAGTCATAGAAGATAATTAATGCCTAAAGCACTGCTTCCTAGAGCTGCAAAGTGAGACAGGATGTGTATAGTCTAGTATGCTTGACCTCTTCACCATCAGTGAAGATTCTGCAATTTTCTTTCTGTAGGTGTTACCTGTGCTGTATCTCAAGCCCAGAAGGATGAGCTGATCCTTGAGGGGAATGACATTGAATTGGTCTCCAATTCAGGTTTGTGCAGTGGATATGTGGGCAGATAAAACGATACAGCCACTGTGATCTGAAGACATCAGCTTTGCAAACTGTCTTTTTTTCTCAAACCCTAAGATAAATAACAGTTTGTTTTTTTTTTTCTTTTGCTTTTTCCCCTCTAGGTACTTTAATTGCTTTTCATAGCTGCCTTTTTTTTTTTTTCCTAAACTTAAACGATACTTGTACAAGTCTGTAGATGTTCTTTGAATCAGTATTGGTGGCCTTTTTGGCACCAAGCTTCTCAGCTTTCCATTTGTCCCCAAATGTGCAGAAGTAAACTGCCACTGCCCTGGGTTGCCAGGATTAGTTCAGTGAAAACCATTGTTTTCATGAGAACCGATGGGGTTGCAAATTGGTAATTCCATTCTGCAGGTCACAGTTTCATTGGTTAGTTGAAATACTGGAGAATAAACAGATCTGTGAGATGGCTTAGCCCTCTTGCTTTGTGGTAATGGTCTTGCTTTATCTGCAGCTGCCTTGATCCAGCAAGCCACTACAGTCAAGAACAAGGATATCAGGAAATTCTTGGATGGTATCTATGTTTCTGAGAAAGGAACAGTACAGCAGGCAGATGAGTAAAGCTCTAATAGGTTGGTATCATCTTAACACAGATTAATTGTCTTTTGTGTAGAGGTGGTGGCTCCGTCTAGGGACTTCACAAGGTTTATCTGCGTAAACAAGGCTGTGCTTGCAGACTCCCAATAGGGACACAGTTGTGTTTATAAAGGGCATAAGTGGTATCAAAACACTTAAATTTTGTTATGGCTCAGCAGCAGCTTTCCATCTCTCATGAACTTGGTGGCGCATTGCTGTGTGGAGAAGTACCTAACTGTGAAGAGCTGTGTTCTGCACTGGAAATGCTGTTTGTGATGGTGGCTGAAAATTTAATACTAGCTGTGACCTGGCCTGACAGACCAGAGGAGACTTCCTTAGACTAATGTGCCTCCTAGATGGTCTTCTGTGTAGTTGGTGTGTATAATAAGGACAGCAGTTTACATGGTGTATATACATTTGTTACTGGAGTAACAATTTTGGGTGTAATTTAAGAATTTTAACTACTGAAAGAATTTGATAGGTTTCAGCTCTGTGTGGTTCCATATGTGGTACCAGAAAACTTGTGCAGGACTATACAGGCTGACTTGCAAATGATATAAATGTGTGTGTTCTGCATATAAACTTGAGACAGAGGATGCAGATGGAAGTGAGCTGTTGCTTTTGAAGTCATCTCTAATCTTTTCTGAATAAAATGAAACAAATAATTTGAGTTAATGTCTTGTCAAAACTGTCAGATAAATTGTCTAGTGTCTATAATCAGTTTCATGTTTGCAGTGATAAAGCTTTCTAAAAGCTCTTTGTATTTACAGTTGTCTGGATCTTGAAGGACACCAACATGATGCAGTGTGTCAGCAAGTACTAGCTTGAAGAATCCAAGACAAAATCTCAAGACCATAAGAGGTTTAATAAATGAAACATATTTTATATCTTGGCTTCTATTTTTAAGTACTAAATGGTGATAATGTGAACCTGTTCAAGAGCTCTGGCTGTTGGAGAAGCAGATCATCACAGGGTAATGCAAGATGTTAGCAGTGTGTGGATCACAGAATGTTAGTGGTTGGAAGGGACATCTTGAAAAAATTGTTGAGTCCAACTCTCCTGCCAGAGCAGGATCACCTTGAGTAGGTCACACAGGAATGCATCCAGGCAGATTTTGAATGTCTCTAGAGAAGGAGACTTTGCAACCTCTCTGGGCAGCCTGTTCTAGTCTTCCTTGCAGTGAAAAGTTTTTCCTTATATTCATGTCAAACCTCCTCTGCTTCAGCTTGCACCTGTAGTCCCTTGTCCTATCATTGGACATCACTGAGCAAAGTCTGGTTCTGTTCTGACACTCACCCTTCACATCTTTATGAACACGAATGGGGTCACCCCTCAGTCTCCTCCAAGCTAAATAGCCCCAGCTCCCTTAGCCTTTCCTCATAAGGGAGATGTTCCACTCCCTTGGCTGTCTTTGTGGTTTGGCACTGGTCTTTGAAGCAGTTCCCTGAAGTTGTAAGGCACCTCCAGATGTCAGCTAGTCCAACTCCTCCTGTCAGCAGGGGCATAATCAACTCATTCAGCTTGCCCAGAGCCCCATCGAGCCTCACCTGAAATATGGGGTCTCAACCACTTCCCTGGGCAACCTGTTCAGTGCTCCACTACCCTCATGGTAAGGAAATGGTTCCTAACATCCAACCTAAATCTGCTCTTGTCTAGTTTGAAAATGTTGCTCCTTGTCCTGTCACTACAAGGTTGGCTTCCTACCCACTGGGATGCTCTGATCTTGACCTTGGGAGACACGGTCTTTGAATGTTAACCAACGATACTGGGCCTCTTTACCTTCTAGTTCTATGTCCCATGGGACTTCCCTAGCAATTGTTTGAAAAAGACAAAGTTGGCCCTACTGAAGTCCAGGGTGCCTTTTTTCTTGCTTTTTCATCTTGCCATGTAGCAACACCTAATTGTTGTGCTGTGCTAAAATCCACATCATCATTTGTTACATGTTCAATTTTGAAATAAGATTAATGGAAAAAATTAAATTGTGCACCCACCTCAATTTGTCTCAAAATCCTTCGTGTTCCCATGCTGCACAATGAATGTAAGGAGTTCCCTGGTGTGTTCAAGGTGACTTCACAGTTGTGGGTGATAACTAGTTGGTGGGTTTGGGTGATGGAAGAATGCGTGTGCCTCCAACACCCACGCTAATAGAACATTTCACAATCTGAAATGGCCAAAGACTTTTCAGCATTTCACTTTTCAAATTAAGCCTTCTGTGATGTTGACTGCTACTCAAAATACAGTGAAGAAATAGTCTTGTGAATTTATGAACTGAGACTCTAGGTTGGGTCAGGTATTAGAAGTCTGAGGTTCAGCTATCATTTGCTTTGTGTTTGATGCTGTCTTGTGTTCAGATGCAGTTGTGAAAGTGTAAATACCTTTTAAGACATGCTGTGGCACTGATAAAGTCTGCTTGGAGATCTTAAGGCTGAGGTGACTAAATTCTAGTTGGAACACTTCGAGTGTATCACTGAATCTTAAAAATGGTACTGGAAAAGAGGGTTGTGAAGTGGAGGAAGGCAGCAGAAATTTTACTGATGGCTCTTTTTGCCCATAGTTCCATTTCTCCTCTGGAGGCTTTCACAATCCACAGGGATGCATTTCTGTGCGGACTACCCTAGATGATCCTGCTTGGAAAGGGGTTGGACTTGATCACTGGAGGTCCCTTCCAATCTCCAAGGTTCTGTGATTCTGTGATTGTAGAGAAGTTTCTCTTCCCCTCTCCAGAGGTGTGATGATCTGATGCAGTAACTGAAGAGGTTGGCCAAGGGGAATTTGAAATAGTGGTGCAATTCACAGGAGAAAATTGCTGGGCTCATTTGGGGGTGACCAAATACAGACCAAGGGAAACCTCTGGGTTTGATTACTGTGAAGTTTAAAGGAGGTGGCAGGTTAATTTATCTGTTAAGAGCATCCTGCCCAACTTGGTAGCTTTTGTGTAATGCAGCAATAAACTCACATAGGTCTAATCCCACCCATGGCTTGCAGTGACCTTTGACCAGAGCTAGCTACAATGACAGTAGACATTTATTTCTGTGAATAAGTGCAATTTAGAATTACATTAATTGCTGTCTTGAGTAAATCAGTAGTTACTTATGTCAGCCCCATCTCCTGGTCACAACAACCCCATGAAGGCTCCAGGCTTGGGGCAGAGTGGCTGGAGAGCTGCCCAGCAGAGAAAGACCTGGGGTGCTGATTGACAGCTGGCTAAACATGAGCCAGGGCGTGTCCAGGTGACCAAGGATCCTGGCTTGGATTGGGAATAGTGTGGCCAGTAGGACCAGGGAAAGTGATTGTTCCCCTGTACTCAGCATTGGTGTGGCCACACCTTGAGTACTGGGTTCAGTTTTGGGGCTCTCACTACAAGAAAGATACTGAGGTGCTGGAGCAGGTCCAGGGAAGGGTGGCAAAGCTGGAGAAGAGTCTGGAGAATAGGTCTGGTGAGGAGCAGCTGAAAGAACTGAGGTTGTTTAGTCTGGTGAAGAGGAGGCTGAGGGGAGACCTTGCTCTCTACAACACTGTGAAAAAGGTCTGCAGTGTGGTGGGGGTTGGTCTCTTCCCTCAAGTGACAAGAAGTGAGGAAATGGCCTCAGGTTGCACCAGGAGAGGTTTAGATTGGATACTAAAAGAAATTTCTTGAATGAAAATCTCCCAGGGAGATGGTTGAATCCCCATCCCTGGAGATGTTTAAAAGCTGCAGAGATGTGGTGCTGAGGGACATGGTTTAGCAGCAGAGTTGGCAGAAGATGATCTTAAAGGTCTTTTCTAACCAAAATGATTTTATGATTCCATGGTTTTGGAAACTAGCTATTGTATGTTACTGTGACTTGTCTCTGGTGCGTGCAGTTACATTTGCTTAGAAAGACGACACCCAATCTATACTTGCCCTGGTATGTAAGAGATACAGGTGTGCTGGGTGATACTGGAGTTTATCTAGAGACATCTTCAGAAGACAGCCTAGGACATTTAATTCTTGGTGTTGTAGTTAGAGGAGAGTTTGTGGGTTTTAATAATGCTTTTATTTGTAAACCTTAGTAACTGCAGGTCCATGCTCAACAACACGACATGACTACATCACAAGATGCTTTGGCCTAGAGGTTCATAGAAAAGTGCACATCAGTTCTCACAGTATCTCTTTTCAAGTCAAACTGTTCAAGAGGTTCTTCCAAGGCACAGAAGAGTCATCAAATGTTTTTTGTTGGTTTGGTTTTTTTTTGGTGTGAGGTTTTTTTTTAATACATGATTTTGTCTTCTCTGTACAGTAGGTGGATAAAAGTAATTTCATCTGAAATGAATGCTCTTCCTGTGCACACGATTCATTCCCATTCCCAACCACAAGCTTGGGGTGTGTGACTGGAGTGACTCAACATAGTGCTTTTCTACAGCTGGCTGATCTGCATTGTCCTCTGTAGAATGCAAGCTGATGGGGCTTGCTGAAAACGGCCTTGTGTCCCCTCTTCATAAAGGAACACAGAGACGCTGGATGCCTTTTGCCTTAAAACGTTTTCTCTTTTTTCTTTTGTGAAAAACAACAATGGTTAAAAGCAAGATGAGGGTAGAGAAAAGGCAGCAGGCAAAGAATATGAATGGCTTCTTCTGAGAAATGAACAAACAGAAGCTGCACTGCTTCTCATGCTGGGAGGAATCACAGGCTGAGTAGTTGGCAGGGAACCCGTTCTTCCTTATCAGGCTGTTGTAAAATTTTATTGAGGGCTTTCCTTTGGAATCTGAAGTGAAGAATCCAAATCTGGGTTTAGATTTTTCTTCAGTCAGTTTAAATGCATAGTAGCCTTTAATCTTGACTTTATCAATGTAGTATGCTGGGAAGGATTAAAAACAAAGCCAAATGTTAATCAAACCTTGTACAACCTGCAGGCTTTCTGGTAATGAGTTCACATTTCAAGTTATTACTCTATCAGTTAAAAAAAGGTAATTCACATAGAATCATGGAATGGTAGGGGTTGGAGAGGATCTCTGGAGATCATCTAGTCCAACCTTCTTGCTAGAGTAGGATCACGTGGAGTAAATCACACAGGAGCATGTCTGAGTGCATTTGGGATGCATCCAGAGAAGGAGACTCCACAACCTCTCTGGGGTAGCCTGTTCCAGTGCTCTGCCACCTTCAAAGTGAAGGATTGTTTCCTTCTGTTTATGTGGAACCTTCTGTGTTCCAGTTTGTGTCAACTGCCTCTTGTCCTGCACTGGACATCACTGAGAAGAGTCTGGCTGTATCTTCCTGACACTTGCCCTTGAAATTTTGATCAGCAGTAACATGTCATAAAATATTTACTTAATACTGCCTCTAATAATACTCAGCTATCTTAAGAAGAAATAGTGTATTACTGGTTTAAAAAAAAAAAATAATTAGGGAATTTTCTGCATGTAATTGAAAGCTGGATTTGAACAAGGTTAGAGCTGGGGTCTTTCTTCCCTGTGAAAGTCCAGGTGCTGCTCTGTACTGACCCCAGCTGGGATGACTCAAGCTGCTCATCTCTGCCATGAGAGGAGCTTCCCAAAAATTCCTGCCCTGCTCCAAACCCAGCTCCTCAGCCCAGTAGCACCCATGGCTGTGTGTTACACTGCTGCACCCAAGTGTTGGATGAAAACGCTTGGATGAAATAATAAATAGCAATCCTTGGGGAGTAAATATCTTATGACTAAGCAGAGACCATGGTCAGGGATATGAACCAGATTAAGCAAGATAACTGTAAATAGAGGAGGTATGCCTGTGAGTGCTATAAAGTGTCATGGAATCAAAAAATTAGAAAGAACACTATGATGAAGCATACTTTAAACAATTTTTTCTCTGTAACAGCTTATTTCCTTTTGGAACTTACTGTCCTTTTATGTGAAATTTGGGGTAGCAATTAACTGAGAAAGAGCTAAACACTGAAAAACAATGCTCTGTTTCTTCTTGGTGTCTGATCTGAAGCCATGCTTAACCCTGAGTAAGACCTCTCTCTTTTTTTTTTTTATTCACATAGCTCCTAGAGAGGAGAAACAAGGATGTGTGGACTGTGTCTGGGGCCATATGCCTCAGAAGGGGTTTTAGATGTCCCATGATCTGATCGGGAAACTTGCTGGTGCGCACCAGTGTTGACGGCAGGGCTGTACTGTGCGTCTTGTTTTGGCTGTATGGTTCAGGTACTGGGATCTTTCTGGTGTCCTGTGCCTCACTGCCTTCCTTTCAATGTTTGACTGTATGAAGAGGGATGGGACTGGCAAGGTCCCTGCAGCCTTTCTCCTACAGTAAGCTATTGCTAAAGATTGTTGTCTTGAACATTTTTGTCCTCTACCTCTGTAATTGTTGTCAATTTTTCCCTAAAGTGAAAACTAGATTGCTGTAGGTGCCCAGGAGAAAAAAAGTAGTGGAACAGGAATTAGAGTCTGCTTGCCTTCAACATCAGCTCCTTAAAACTGGTGATCTGCTGTTTCTTCTGTATACCCTTCTGTCTCTCCCCAGACTTGCTTGTGCTTTGCTGTCCAGTGATTCTAGTTCAGCGAACAAATAAGGAGGCATCCTCTTTCCTTTGTAGAGTAGAAATTGGAGTTGTCTCTTGGTAGCTGTTGGTCTGAAATGCCATCTACTAACTTCCAAATAACTACACTGCCCTACATGCATGCCCAGATGGCTTTTCACATGTTTAATCTGGAAGCAGCTGTGGCTGCATCTCACGTGAGGGGCTTGATGCCATTGCTTTGTGTTGTATCTGCCCTGAGGGTGGCTGCAGAACCAGGCATCTCAGGGAACTGAATACTGATGGCTGGTTCCTGCATCTCAACCAGAGCTACTTTATCTAAGTCAAGGCTTAGGTGATTGCCTGAGGAATGCCTGTGTCTATACTATAGAAGCGGCTCTGGGGAGCTTGGATCTACTGTATACTCACCTTTTAAAACCTCTTGTATGTACTTCCCCAGGTAATAGTTCCTCAGTTCATCATTGTCTAAGGACTGGTCATCAATTCCATTGGCTGTGATGTAAATGTCGATGTCCCCATAGTTTTTTTTAATCCACCCAAGGACTTTGCGCATGCCCCAGGGCACCACAGCCAGCCGAGAAGGGGAGCTCAGGCAGGTGATGTCCTGCAGGAACTGAATGTCACGATCAAATTCATACTGGCTTCCGTTCTGAGGCTCATGAATCACGAATCTGGTGGTGAAATGATTCAGTGCATAGAAGTCAGCTGCGCCTTTGACAAGCTGCCTCTCCTCGTTTGTGAAAGATGGCAGTGAAGAGCGAGAGAGGCCTTTCCTGGTTTTGTAGCTGATGTACTCCCTCATGGCAGCTGGGTAGTCCCCAGTCTTAAATATGGGGTCAGCAAACCAGCCTATCTCAAACTGGAGAAACCTGTTGGCAGCTTTTGAATGAGATTCAAGGTAGGGGTTGGCAGGTTCAGCCCAGTCAGAATGCAGAGACAGGGACACTTTGCCATGCTGAAAGGACCGATAGTGCTCATCGTATGTTCTCCAGGCCATGGCATGTGCTATTAGCAAGTTGTGCGCCGCCCGGTACGTATCGTTGCTGCTTCTGTTGTAGGCGTCGCTCAGCCGGTTTGGCTCGTTTATCGTAACCCAGAGCTTAACCAGATCACCGAGCTCCCGGAAGCACAGGTCCGCATAGCCTTGAAAAGCCTGGGCAGTTGACTGGTTCAGCCACCCTCCTGCCTGCACCAGAGGGCCTGGCAGGCCTAGGTAGGCGTGAGTTGGATAATACAAGGTGACCATAGATTGAATGTTGAGTTTCAGTGCTTCACTAATCACGCATCTGTAGTACCTCAAGACTTGCCTGTTGACCGCTGACTGATCTCCGTTGGGTAAAATTAGTGACCAGTCAAGTGCAAACCTGTAATGTCTGACTTTCATTTTCTCCAGCAGGTCAAGCTGCTTTTTAATACTGACAAAATCCGTGCACTGTGCTGGACGGGTTTTGAGCTTCACCCCTTTAACTTTGTGTAGCAACCCATCTCCGGTGATGTTCCAGAGGTACAGGCTGGAATCACAGAACTGTGGTGAGGAAGCCATGGATTCTGCCTGTGTGAGTAAAAACAGGGTGTTACAGTGGGGTTTAGTTAAATGAATGTCTGCTGTGGTCTGCATTTCTGCCTGTGTTTGGCTGCAGGATTAGTGCTGGATGGCAGAAGTTCCCTCTTAGATATTCTGAGGGGCAGAGGGCTTTGTGCTAGTGGTTTTCTTACCCATTCTGTTCCTTCACCTACAGAAAACATTATAATTACACTCTATTCAGCTATACTCTGTTTTTTTCCCCCCTGCCAGCAGCCTGCACACGTACATTTTCACACAGATGCACCTCCCTGACTGAATTCACTCTCTGGTCACGGAAACACCAATTCTCAGGCAGCTGGCAGGAGAGCTGGATGTTAGGAACAAGCACTGAGGGGGGCAGTACAAGGCAGGCGTGGATTGCTTTGGCACTTGATGTTGAGATAAACCTTGTGAAGCTTTAGCAGAATGTTTCCTGTCTTAGTGGTAGTCCTGCTTTTGCAAACATCTGACACAGACAGCTTGTAGTGTTTATTGTTTGTTGCATCTTTACTGTTTTCTACTAATTAACAAGGTTAACATAAGATATATCCTGCATAACACAGGAATCTTTTTTAAACACTTTTCATAGGATTCATAATGCAATATGAAAATTTAGGGAAGTGAAATACTGGAACAAGTTGTCCAGAGAGGTGGTGAAGGCTCCATTCCTGGAGACATTGAAGGTCAAACTTGATAAGGTACTGAGCAGCCTGATCTCATTAAAGATGTCCCTGCTCATGGCAGGGGTGATGGACAGGATGACCTTCAAGGGTCCCTTCCAATGCGATGCATTCTGTGATTCTGTGAATCTGGTGAAGTTTGAAGTAATTGGATTGAATCTGCACTTTTTAAAAGAAAATGGACTTTGCTGTATATTTCCTCAGAATGATTAACAAAGTATATAGAAGCTTTGCTTGTTTTTTTCCCCCCTATGGCTGTCAAGGAATAGGTTAAGTTATGGAGTTTTGTTATTTGTTGAAGCTGATGTCAGTCATTGATGACAAAGTATCCCAGCACTGCCCTTAAGTATGGTTAGCTTATCTGCCACGTTTAAAGCAGAAATAGATACTGTAGGAATCCATTTGGAAAAAAAGATTGTAGAATCTCTTTTCAGATGTGAAGTCAGCTGGTAAAAGCCATATGTGCTGATGTTGGTTATCTCCACTTGGTACAAGCCTTGTTAAGGAACAGCTTGCTGCCCACTTGTGCAAGTGGCACTTAGAGCCAGGCTCACCCCAGGAATCTGTTCCTCTTTGTTTAGCAGCTTTACATGAGACTTCCAACCTGCAGGCACCTCTGAAGCCACCAGCGTAAAACACCTTGTCCCTGCCCTGTGCCAGCCTCTCCATTACACTGTCATACGACATCTGTATGGTCACACCATGAACTGGGTTGGGAAACTCCCCTGGTTGAAAAATAACCCAGGAACAATCACTTGAGGTCAACTTCTTGCTCTGAAATTTCCTGATCTGATGTGCCAGATGGAGACACAGCGGGAGGGAAAAGTGAGGGAGGGCCAGCCTTGGGAGGGCTCCTGCAATGGGGTCTGCTGCTGCAGCAGCAAACCAGCCCTCTGTGGTTTGCTCTCTTGAAAACTTATACAGCAAATAGAATTCAATCCATGCAGTTATGGCTGCAGGTTTGCAGCCTCCACTGAGATTCCTGAACACGAGGTGCTGCACAGAGTCATTTAATCACAAAGTAAAGCTGTTGACTGCTCTGCCTCCAGCAGTCTTCCCAATAATTTACACTTACCTTAAGAACAGACTCAGTGACACCCCAAGAGAAGTCACAGGAAAACTGAGCTTGCAAGCTTTGGGTAGACTCCCTTGGGAA
The DNA here is from genome assembly GCA_013400475.1 of Tricholaema leucomelas. Taxonomy (NCBI): domain Eukaryota; kingdom Metazoa; phylum Chordata; class Aves; order Piciformes; family Lybiidae; genus Tricholaema lacrymosa; species Tricholaema leucomelas. Next base: position 53,120 of record WAAF01006005.1, read on the forward strand.
GAAGCCATTTTCTTGTATGATTTGTTTGTAGTAAAGTGCAGATGACTTGGGAATCCTTTCCTTTTTCTCACTTTTGAAATCTATATAAAATAATCCACGCCTGATGTTGTCAGCATGTTGCCATTCAAAGCCATCAAGGAGTGACCAGGCTGTGTAACCAAACACATCCACGTTGTCATATTTAATAGCTGTGTAAGAGAAAGTAACACCCATCAGTCTTAGCATTTAGCACTCTTAATGTATATAAGATTGATTCATTTTGAAGCTCTTGAATGTTCTCACTGCTCACAGGGTTATTGGCTCATGGCAAAACCATGACAGACAGCCAATACATTTTAGTCTTTATTCTTTAAATATATATGTGTGTATATATATATATATATATATATATAATTACTTAAGAAATTAAATTACTGCAGAATGCTTCATTTCTGCTCTGAGCAAACATAAAACATTATGGCATGTCCAAGTTTTAAGTTGCATTTTGTGATTTGCAAGATGATCAGATTCTAGGCTGAGAGAGATGTGGTTGTTCAGCCTGGAGAAGAGAATGCTCTGGGGAAACCTTTCCAGTATTTGATGGAGACTGTAGGAGAGCAGGAGAGAGACTCTGGAAAAAGGCACAGAGTGAGAGGACAAAGGTTGATGGCTTCAAACTGGAAGAAGCTCGATTTAGATTAGACATTAGGAAGAAATTCTTCTCCATGAAGGTTGTAAGGCACTGGAATAGGTTGCCCAAAGCAGCTGTGGAGGCTCCAAGGCTGGAAGTGTTCAAAGCCAGGTTGGGTGGGGACTTGAGCAAGCTGTTCTAGTAGAAGGTGTTCCTGTCCACAGCAGAGTGATTGGAATTAGGTGATCTTGAAGGCCTCTTCCAACCCCAAGCATTCTGTGATTCTGTGATTCTGTGACATAGGCCAATAACGTTAGAGAATCAGGACTGAAATTTAAAGGTGCAACATCTGATCTAAATTGTGACTTTGTCATGAAGCTAAAATTCTCTTCCTTTATTTGAAAGATCTCTGCAAGCTCCGACATTAAGGAACATCTCTTAAGCTTCTAAGTTGAAAAATTACAGGTGTTGGTACAAGACACATAATGACTTTAGAAGAATCTGGGTTAATTAACTGGTACTGGATTTAATAATGGAGACAGTACAGGAGACTTTGAAGACCCATCCGGATGTGTTCCTGCGTGACCTACACTAGATCACAGTCCTGCTCTGGCAGGGAGGGTGGACTTAATGATCTCCAGAGGTCCCTTACAGCTCCTAACATCCTGTGATCTTGTGTTTCTTCAGGTAATCCTGCAACCTCCACTTGCAATAGAGCATGAATGTTGTTTTTTGGTTGTTGTTTTTTTTTTTTTTTGCATATAATAGATGAGAAAGATGTCAAAATAACTTTCTTGGGTGTGGAAACTGATTCACCAGGAAGGGCTACAGAACTTTAGGAGCCAGCTTCTCCCTTGACACCAACTGACAAGAGTGTTCTTTACACTTTTAGTGTGTGCCAGCTGGCAGCCTGGAAGAAAAAAGTCCAAATTCCATGGTCAGTCCTGTTGGCTGCCTGTTGCCAGCTGTAAGGTAGGTTAACTCCTCATGTTAACCATATACAGGTTGGAATATGAAGGGCAAAGCAGTGAACAAGTGAGCTTACGGAGAATTTCACCTGTGGTCCACTGTCACAGGCCAGTCTGCTGTTTTCCTAGCTGCTAGATGAAGAGATCAGAAAGCCTGAGAGTTTGCAAGTGTGAGACAGAGCTGATAGATCATGCCAGAATCCTGGTGAGATGAAGGAATCTAATGAAGTCATACAATGGCACGTACTTCCAAGGGAAGCACCTTCTAAATATTAAGGAAACCATGAAAAAAAGTACAAAAATGGCTGAAAATAGCAACTGCAAAATGCGGAGATGGAGAAGCACAGAATCATTTTGGTTGGAAAAGGCCTTTAAGATGATCTAGGCCAACCATTACCTAACTCTACCAAGTCTGGTTCTAAAGCATGTCCTTTAGCACTCCACACTTTTAAACACCTCCAGGGATGGAGATTGAACCACCTCCCTGGGCAGCTTGTTCCAGTGTTTGAGAACCATTGCAGTGAAGAATTTTATTCTGATATCCAGTGTAAACCTCCCCTGGTGCAACTTGAGGCTATTTTCTCCCATCTTGTCACTTGTTACTAGGGAGACAACACCCACCTCAATCCTCCTTTCAGGGAGTTGTACAGAGTGAAAAAGTCTCCTCTGAGGATCTTTTTCCTCCATGCTATACAACCCCAGTTCCCTCAGCCACAGTGATGTAGAGGATAAAGAGGTCAGAAAGGCCTTGCAATTAAAGATAAGTGCCTCATGTCTGCAGTGAGGAACGTTGAACAATTTGGAGCAGACATAGAGGGACAGCGTAAGTGACAAATGAGCTAAAAACATTTTCTTCTAGAAGCACACTGAATGGATGGGGACTAAGTTTAATTGTCAGCGATGTGGTACTTGAGATAGTGCATGCCTAGGTGAGAATTTTTGGCTGTTTAAATGGATAGGTCAGAAAGCACTGGTTTATATGTATTTTGTGGTAGTAAGAATAGTTAGATAGATATATAGAAATCCTGTGGATCAGCCTGGTAGAGTGTTTGTAGCATTGTCTGCAAAGACAGTGAAAGGAGGGGACTTAATGTGGGAATGAGAAGATACTCCTAAAAAACAAGAGTATAGCTTGGGGCAGAAGCAAGGGAATGAAGTTAGAAAAGGTCAGGAGTTAAGCTGTGCGAGTCACCATAGGTGACATCCACAGATCTCAAGGCATTTTTGTGTTTGCTGTAGGTGGGGCCTTGCAGTCCTTCTGCAGAAGTAAGAAGTTTCACTATAGACAGAACACTAAGAAGCTGTAGTTTCAGTTGCATCCAGTTCCTTGCAGTGATGATCTCTCACATCACATCTCTTCACGACTCGTGATGTGAGAGACACGCAGTGCAAAGTTCACAACACGCTCCTGATCACACAAACACACACAGAGGAGTATAGCCTGTTAGGCACTGTCTTGAGAGCCACCATCCCATTACAGTGAAGCAGCTACTGAGTGAACACTGACCAAGTATTTCAGAAGTGTGAATGCATGGATGGCTAATGCAGACAGGTCTGCTGTAGAGGATCCAAAAAAGATAACACTATGGAATTTCTTATGTATGTGAAATCTACCTGTTCCACACCTCCAAATTCAGGCCTGCATCTAGACTTTCTTACTGTGTCCATGCAGGGTTTAAAGTACCATAAACCAAACAGTGGAATGTAACCTCTACAAAAGGCAGGATATATCCCAACAGTTTCTCTATGTGAAGCTTGCCATTTGCACCAACTTTAAATATATCTGAATGATTTTCATTTGGAGCTTAAGTGCATTTGGTGGTAATAAAGAACTTCCTGCCGTAATGTCAGAGTAAATGATAATTCGTGGTTTCACTTTTGAGGATAAGAAAGGGGTTTTGTAAGAGATTCAAGCCACCCAATCACTGCAGCGTGGCAGCAGCAGCAGGGCAGCCTGCTGCCGGAATAGCTCTTGGGACCAGCAGCTCTGCCTCTCCCAATGCTGAACCTACAAACTGGGTGAGAGGGAAAGGGAATACTGGTTTTGCAAAGGCTTTAGATACTAAAAGCATTTATATTTCATGCAAAATTAACCCTTTTATCTTCAGAGAGCACCCCTATACACCACCTTAATACCAATACCAAGATTAAATGCGTCTTTAAAACCTGCTATCTCTGGCATGCAATAACCCTGAAGGACAGTTGCTCTTCTGTTGCTAATTTCTCTCACACAGTTTATCTTGAACTAAGGCCCCAGTGTGCTAGTTTGAGGCTAACTGGAATATTTTACTGAAAAGAATTAGATTATAGGCTGTGAAGAGGAAACAGCAGTGATGTCTACTTCACTCCTAGGCTTGCTGAGATGTATAAAAACAAGAACACAAAACATAGACAAAACAGTGTGTGTGGGTCTCTGTCAGAACCTGTGCTTTCTCCCTGGCCTGCCTTCTGTGTAACTAATTCTTCTGCTTTCTAACCCCCCTTGCTGGCTGTCCAAGATCACCTTGCACATAAGGCAAACTCTGGGATAAGGTAGAGGGGTGGAAAGAAAGTGGAAGGGTGGTTGGGAGCCCCTCCTGGGGACTCTGGTTTCTGGGAGAGGTGTCATGTTTCTGTATTACTTTTTAACTTGAATATTTCTGTCTATAGCTGTATATGTTGTAAATACCTGCTTGTATATTATGCTAAGCTGTGAATTACAGCTTCATTCTTTAACTTCTCATCTCAACTGAGTCTAGTCTGGGTGATTTCATAAGAGCAGGGGGCAGGTAACATCCAAACTCTCACACCCAGCGTGGCAGCATGACAGGCTATAGTCACTGTCTTGTTTTCCTGTTGTCAAGGTATGTACCCACACAAAGGTTTTGCAGTTTGACTGCCAGCAGTGAGAAGTAAAATCCAGCAGGTTCATTTTCATTAATTTCTGACTCAGTTTTGCACTTAACTGAATTTTAAAATCAAACACAGATGTTGGACTTCAGCTTTGTGAGACATGATCTATGTCTTTTTTTTTTTTCTGTGTTTGTACAATACCTAGCACCAGCAGATCCTGATCCACAACTTGTACTCGTGCAGTATAAATAATTAACTCTGTTGCCATTATCTCTTTCCAAAAAAAAACACCACCCAACCCCAATGAAATCACTACAGAGCTAAATATCAAAGGATCTTAAAAAGCTCTCAGAAAATCCAGCAACTAAGTTGTGTACAAACCTTGTAGAACCTTATTAATGAAGTTTTTCATCATGTAGATGGCTGTGGTGTCATCTGTTTTCACATGGCTGTCTGTGAACCAGCCGTTCTCTGCAATCAGGATGTGAGGATTGTTGTATTCCAGTTTAATCCAGTTCAGGACTTCCCTCAAATTGAGTGACAAGTTTTGTCCCATTTTTGGTAGAGTGCTTGGAGGTTTGAAATTAGTAGGACCAAAGGAGAAGGCAAAGAAGTCAGCTGTCCCTTTGATGTAGTTTTTCTCATCCTCAGTAAAGCGTGGCAAAAACGGTAACTCATTTTTCAGTTCTTCTGGATAATCTCCATCACCATGGATGGGTTTAGCAAACCATCCAAGGACTCTCTCCATTGACTGCTGACACTTAGAGATGTCCAAAGCATCATCTGATTTGTTTGGTTCTATCCAGTGGGATCCCAGTACTATGGACATCATCCCCTTCTGGTGTGGCTGAAAGTGTTTTTTGTAGCTATGCCAAACTTTTGCATGAGCCTGGTGAGAGAAAATAGCATTAAATGGTAACTCAAATCAATCTCTATGTGCATCAGCAGCTAGACTGGCAGGTAGCTGTATCTCATTCTCTGCAGACTTCTGTTCCTGTGACACATTAGGACTGTGACTCTTTGCCCTTTAACACAGGTCTAGATTTCACAAGAGCTCCCGGCAGGTTTATGAATAGCTGTTACATGGACACTTTGGGACTCAAAAGCTGTTACTGATGGGTCTTGATTCTGTGGTATAGACAGGCCCACCTAGATCTTTCTTTGTCAAGCAGTGACTGATGGTACAGTTAAAATTTTAAACCATCTTTAGAATTGTTCCATAAATGCTGTATTTCAAATGTCAGTCTTGGCTTTGTGCTGTGGGGGTTACCTGGATTTACTCTGATCTGACCACATCCACCCCATCCCTCTTCCTGGGATACACTTTCATCTGTTGTAGTTTGGCCTAATCATATGAGTAACTTTTGATATTGCACAGTTCCTAAATGTAAAAACTTGGACAAAGAACCTAGCTGCCAAGTTGGAACCTAAATATTGAGTTTCACAATTCTGTGCAAGAATTTTGATCCAGAAAAATATTTTTTTGTTTGAAGCTGCTATAATAATATTTTTTTTTCTGACAGCACATGCAACAGCACAGAATGAAGCTTATTCATTTTAAGTAGAGAGCAGCCACTTTGCTTTTAAAAGGAAATTTGGCAGCAGTATCTCGTCAGATCTATTATGTATGACATGTTTTAGTACCATAATCGGCCAAATATTAACTGCACTACAACAGAGAGAAGTTCTACTATCCATAGAATAATAGAATCATTTTGGTTGGGAAAATCGTCAAGTCCAACCATTCTCTAACTCTACCATGGTGCTAAACCATGTCCCTCAGCACCACATCTGTGCATCATATTAGTCACAATGAATGCTTATCACATCTTAATAACTTTGATTATCATCATGTTTAAGAAAGCTTAATCCTGTCACCTTCATATGCCTGTTGCTAATTAAGTAACAGAGTACAGAAGTCAAAATATACCCTCCCAAAAATAAAGACTATGTGGGAGACTGAGGAATTACTAGCATCATCAGTCACATAGAGGGTGAATGACAACAGAGAATCAGAGTCATTAAGGTTGGACAAGACCTCTAAGATGATCAGGTCCAACCATTAACCCAGCACCACCATGCCCACTCAGCCATGTCCCAGAGTGCCATGTCTATACATTTTTTTTTACCACCTCCAGGGATGGTGACTCCACCATTTCCCTGGGCAGCCCATTCCAATGCCTGACACACAGGAGGCAAGCTGACCTCTGCCAGCTGAGGAACTGTCAAATAACTCAGGGTTTACCTTATCCCTGAAGTGTTGCTTTATAGTCTTTAAGCTGGAGAGAAAACAAGTGTTTGCACCCAGAAAAAAACACCGAGCAACACTGTGAAATGCTTCAAGTGCCCAGTTAGTCTGACATGGTTTCCAAGTGAAACAGCACTGCTTGGACAATAACTTCAGTTTATCTAGAAACACACAGCCTTGACAGTTTGAAAAAAACAAAGGACCTGATGTCAGGTAGATATTTGGTTAAGGCCATGGGGTACTGAAGAATTACAGTTTGTGAAATTTTGTGTATCAGTTGTTTATGGTTTCTAAGGTCATGCTCGTAACGTTTGCTCAAGGTCTGTCTTTGGAAGCGCTGATAAAGTAACATTAACCTTTGAAATGCAGCTTCTGTAGCTGAAGGGGGAAGTCAGCAAAACTGTACTCAGGAGGCAAACTGCAAGATGCAGTTAAAAATACTATAAAATAGATTTCTTACCACTCTTATCATCACTTATCCTCCCTGTCCTTTCCTGAAGATCTAGCCTGGGGTGGCTAGTGGGGCCAGGCTTGCTTTGTTCTCTGCCTCTAGTCATTTCCCACCTGATTAATACATAGTTTTTTCTTCTCAGACATGGGCTAGTAACACTACTGTTAAATGCAAGGCAGATGGTTGTGTTGTCTCAAGTCAGCACAGTGCCAAGCAGCATGATAGTTTTGGGCTTCTCAATCTAAGAGAGACAGGGACCTGCTGGACAGACTCCAACAGAAAGCCACAAGGATGATGAGGGGACTTGAGCATGTCCCCTATGAAAAGAGAATGAGAGCACTGGGGCGGTTTAGTCTGGAGAAGACTGAGAGGAGATCTGATCAATGTCTATACTGAGGGGTGGGTGTCAAGTGGCTGGGGCCAATCTCATTTTGTTGGTCTGTAGCAATAAGACAAGGAACAATGGGTACAAACTGGAACATCTTAGAATCACAGAATCATGAAGGTTGGAAAAGACCTTTAAGATCATCAAGTCCAACCGTAACAGCCACTACACTGAAGTATCAGCACTGACCAGCCTTTCCAAGATAGAAGGTTTCACCTCAACATGAGGAGAAACTTCTTTACAGTGATGGAGCACTGGAACAGGCTGCCCAGAGAGGTTGTGGAGCCTCCCTTGGAGACTTTCAAAACCTGTCTGGATGCATTTCTGTGTGAACTACTCTTAAGTGAGCCTGCCTTGGCAGGGGCATTGGCCTTGATCTCTGGAAGTCCCCTCCAACCTCTAAGGTTCTGTGATTCTTTGATTCTGTGACATCAGTGCCACCTAAAGCTTAGCAGTCGCACATTTCTAGGTGAAGTGGAGAAAGATGGCTTTGCCAAACCACAACTAATTAGAATTCAATCTTGACAGGTAAAAGACAATGAGAGACAATGCACTGTATTCATACACACCTTCAAGGGGCAGATTGGAAGAAAGTCAACTTACAATTAAAAATATTGAGAAAACATTGAGAAAATACAGCAGAGGTATTCTACAGGAGCAGACTTCAGGTACAAATATGCACATTTAATATAAGTCAGGGTACACAGATTCATGTGTCACTGATGTCTTGCTGAGGGTTACCTCTACTGAAAAAAAAAACCACAAACCACCTCACTTGTCTACCCTTAGGATCTTTACACAACAGCATTTGCCTGCCTATAATTCTGGTTTGAGTTGTCAACTATCTGTAAAGCATCTCAACATTTGTTTGGGTGTGATGCTTTGGGATATGATTTAGGGTGAACCTTGTAGAGTTGAGTTATTGGTTGGACTTAGTGATCCTGAGGGTCTTTTCCAACCTGAATGTTTCTGTGGTTCTGTGATTCTCAGATGGAAGGCATTCAGTGAGTGCAAACTGCTGTTGAGGGAACCAACTGATTAGTATAATTCATTTTGTAAGACCAGATACGAAACAAAGGTAATTTTAAACAGCTGCATCATAGATCAGTTTGGCTATTTGGAGTAAAGTCTGACTAATCTTTTTTTCTCAGTTAGACTTTAATCCCTAATCTTTCACTTTCCTTGTTAGATCAAGGGCAACTGTCAAGGCTAAGTACACAGTGAAAGCAGGATCAATAGTGTGTATTTATGCTAGATACAGACACCACATTAATTTCAGCATATTCTCCTGGTTTTAATATAGAAATATTTTCCATAGATTTGGAAGTCACCGAGTGCTAAAGAGAGTCAGCTAGTATAAAATCTGTAAAAAAGAATAGGTAAGTCTATTTAATAAAATCAAGGCAACGTTGTTCTCCTCTCTCGAAATATTCTCATACTCCTTCAGTCCCTAACACTCTAATTTGTCATGTATATACACAAGAAGTTTACTCTTGAAAGACCAATACTCTCAAATACTTAAGATATGTTAAAGTTAACCAATTTTCCTTCAGTATCTAAGTAATGAGCACATAATGCCAGGGGTATACAGAGTTATTTTAGTGTGCTGGAGAGCAGGAGCATTTAGGAGAAAGAGAACTTGAAAAATGCTAACAGAAAATTGTGGGTTTGTGTTTATCTGTTTGTTTTTGAAACCACAAAGGGCTAGAAAACAGAGTTTGGTGATGATCGATCACTTCAGAAGGGCAGATGTCTGTGGTTTATTTGGAGAGCGTACTTCAGTTCAAGCCCTTTTGGTCTCTGATAACCATGCCATGTAGTCATGTTATCATGTTATTTTGCCAGTTGACTCTGGAGCTCAGTGAAGGAGAAAGTGGGTCTTGAGATGTAGGTAACTAGATTTCTTCCTTTGAAGGACTGAGGCTTTGCTGGCAGCTTTGTTACTGTATGCTAACCACTTTGCATTTGGATTGGTGTTCCTGATAATTACCAAGAAGTATCAGAAAGCTAACCTGAAAACAACAAATCCTACAAACAAGTGTGAATTGGTGCTGAGTTTTACAGCAGTAGTGATGGCTACTATGGTTTGAAAAACCTCCCAGCAAAGACACTGACTTCAAATTTCCTTTTATTTATTCCATGGAAGTAGTATCAGGTCCTTTAAAATGATTGACAGCAATTATTACCCTCTGTGTACGAAAAACATGCATAGTAACATGCAAATTGTTTTAATTGAAATTTGGACTTCTGTGGATTATTTTCCCTGTGTGGAACTCCTAAGCACCCTACTTAGACTTGGAGTCTACTTAGGCTGTTCTCTTTAAATAGCAAGACCCATGGCAAAGGCAGGACTGTCTGTTAAGTAGATGTGTCTGGCTCACTTAAGAGGATGCAAGACACAGAAGGCAAGCACAGGTAGTAGAAGATACAGCATCTGCAACACTAGCCAGCTCTACAAGGCTCTGAGGCTTGATGAAGATGATGGGATAACCCTACTTTTTTGCAAGAGCCTTAATAAGAGAAGAGAAAATGAAGGTGCAATGTTATCAATGCTGGGTGGGAGTCAGGAGGATGAAACTAGTCTTTTTTCAGTGATACCCAGTGACTGGACAGGAGGTAATGAGCAGAAATTGAACACGGGAAGTTCCATCTAAACATGAGGAGGAACTTCTTTATGTTGAGGGTGGTGGAGCACTGGAGCAGGCTGCCCGGGGAAGTGGTGGACTCTCGAGAGTCATTCAAAACTCACCTTGATGGTGTCCTATGCAACCTGCTCTAGGTGAACCTGCTCTGGCAGGGGGATTGAACTAGATCTCTGGAGAGCCCTTCCAACCCCGACCATTCTGTGACTCTGTGATTAGCGAACTATTTACCTACCTGAATTTATTCACAGAAGAGATCTATTTTTAATCACTTCTAAAATGCATGGGCTTTTCCCTTAAGCCAGCCAATTATTCCAGGTTTAAGATGCTGGATTTCTTTAGTCTACTGAAATTGTTTAAAACTAAGAAAAAATTCTTCAATCCTCTTTTAGAGGTGCAAAAATCTCCAGCAATTTTCCAACTGTTCTTACAATAAAATAATCCAAAGTCCAAAATAGCAGAGGTTTATGGTTTGTTATGTTATTGTGGTTCTGTGGAGGTTAGCTTCAGTTCATGACTGGCATAGCACAGAAAAGGTCTCCTTTAGATAAGTGGTGATTAATTCTCACAACACTGCAGCAGTGCACTAATAAATGAAATGAGAAGTAGGACTCATGAGACAGCCTTGTTTAGTTTATCTAAAGGTACCACAAAAAGGCTTGAGAACAATGACTCAACAATTTGCTATGTATCTGAGTGGTGACCAGATTGGTTTCTTTTGAGCATTACAGACTTTTTTTTTCCTGCTCAGCATATTTCATGGGTGGACCTGGTAATGTACAGAGGGTGGCACGAAGACAATTGTCTTTCAACAGCCTGTCTGAAAAATGGAGCCTTGACATGGACAAGAATGTGACTCTCCCTACAGCCACTGACATAAAGGGGAATTTGTTAACACACCTTTCAGAGGCTTTGCCTCATTCTGCCAAAACCTGACACTTTTGTTGGGCTTTGTGAGAGGATGTTTTTGGTTTGCAGTGGTAAATGAGAAGGTAGCCATTGTCTGAGGAACAAATTTGCATATACCAGTCCTGGAGTGACATGCCATGTGAAATCTCTTTAAAGGGAGATAGAAATACACACACACACGCACATATATATATATATATATATATAAAACATATAAATAAATGCTTTATATTTTTCTCACATGACACTTACTATAAAAAACAGCTGAATATCAGATGTGGTACAGTTAGATAATGGTTGAACCTAATGATCTTTTCCAACCAAAACAATTCTATATGAGCTGACTCATGTTGGCTGGCTCCTCAAGAGGTTCCTTTCCACTTCTAATGGTAAGCATCAAACTCCAGTCCCTCAAATACATTACTACAGATTTGAGATTCTTCATAAATGTAAAACACTCAGAAATTATAGTGTGCCACAGGAGAGAACTACTAATACATTAGGTAGTGTTCATGGGGCTGGAATAAAGACACACTAATTTGTGTGCCAAAATAATAAAAAAGTAGTTAGTGGGTTGTGTGTTGCTCAAAATCCCATTAACTCTTTAAGTGATTTATTCAGATTCACAGACTATAAAGCTAAAATGAACTGTTAGCTCAAGTCTATGATTTAAATACTATTGACCAAGGAACTTAGGTGTTTGGCTTGTTGGAACTTTTCAGCAGAGGCATTGCTCCTGATGTGTTGTCTGTACTCTTACAGAGTAGGGAATATGCAGAGGCGGCGTGGTTGGTACCCTGGAGTTGATTGTGCCACTTAGAAATGCAAGCAAGCAAACTCAAATTGTACCTTTCCCATGTATTATATCAAATATATTTTATATAGTAGCTGAAAATCAATAGCATGACTGAGCATCAGCTGTCTTTGAAATGCTTCACAAATCTCTACTGTTAAACCATTCTGCTAAGTCAGAAGGCAGTGACTCAGGGTGGTGCTCAGTGACTTTTCTGTGAGTAAAACTTCTGTTTACTGCAGTGGGAATTCACTGAAAAAAAGAGGTTCTGCAGGTTCAAGCCCAGAAGCAAATACAAGAAACAGACATGTACATCTGCACTTTTTGCTTTAAAAATATGACCCACTTCTGTCCTTCCCCAGAAAAGAATACCATGAACTTAGGACCCAGTACTGCAGCTGTTGATTGTGGGATAAAGCCATTGGGATGTGTAATTCAGTAGAAGACAGCTGATAAGTAGGACTGACCTAAAAACTAAAATGCTGAGAGCACGGTGGAAACAATGTAATTCTGAAAGTCTCAGATACTGAAGAGGATCTTTGTTTTTTCCAAACCCAAGAACTGATGACCCTGTGAGTTCTGCAATAAACATTCTGCAACACAATCTTACTAATTTAGAGCTAATCATACTTATATATACGTAATCTCCTGGTCGTAGGACTGATCCAACATGCAAATGCAAAACAAATTTCATTTAAAATTAACACAATAGGCCCTTCGGTGTAGCTGAACAAATGGTCATGGAAGTGTGTTGAACTCAGTGGAAAGAATAAGGAAGGAAAATCATGCTCTCCAATAGCCAGATTTTGTAGGCAAAGCCTAATTTAAATAAAATAACAATCAAGCACTTTAAAACAAGCAATTAATGAGTCAGCTGCCGTGACAACGATAAAAACATCACGAGGATTCAAAAAAACACATAAAAAAGACTGTCTTAGCTAAGGCTATTTTCACATTCCTTGATCTTTTTCAGTGCATTGATTATGTGATTGATTCCTCCCATCATTTCCCATGGCAGTGCAAGATCAGTTTGTAAAATCTGACTGTACTGTACCTTGATCAAATTGTGTCCTACAGAGTAGACAGTTGCTCTTTCCCCTTTCTCTCCAGGAGCATGAATACCTGTGCCATACCCGTGCCAAGCAACTACATATGGATTGTGGATTGTAATCCAGTACTTAACACGATCTCCAAAGGTCTGGAAGCAAAAGGTGGCATAGTCATTGAAGATATCAATCAGTGATTCGTTTTGCCATCCCCCATATTTGTCTTGCAGCATCAAGGGCAGGTCCCAGTGGTACAGCGTAACCATGGGGTCAATGTTTCTATAGAGCAGAGAGTCAATAAGGCTGTTATAATACTGGAGTCCTTTTTCATTGGGAGCTGCTACCACTCCAGTAGGAAAAAGCCTTGACCATGAAATTGAAAACTGGTAAAAAGTAACTCCCAAAAAATCCAGAGCAGACAAATCTTTGTCCAACAAGGTGTAACTGTCACTGGAGGCATCTGCGCCATCAAAATCCCAGGACTCTGAGTGGATGAAGTGGTCCCAGATGGAGGAGCCTCTCCCGTCCTTCCTCCAGCTGCCTTCCACCTGGAACGCCCCCGTCCCTATACCCCAGAGAAAGTCTTTGGGGAAAGTGTCATATAGAAACATCTGTGTTTCACTCACAGGGCTGAAGTGGGGGTCCTTTTTCCACACAGCTCTTCCCTCTCCAGCAAGCCCAGTAACTGTCCTTACGAAGACTAATGTCCAAAAAGCAACGATTCTCTTCCATTGTTGGCCACACATTGTGCTGGTTTACAGCACCGGGGTTAAACTTCAGATTTCTTGCACTGATGCTGAAAAAAAATCCATTTATCTGCTGGAGTCCCTGCTCTGGAGACTGTCTTCTTCATTTGCCACCAACTGCTGGAGTGTGTTATCAAAGCCTGACTAAAAGCTTGTGATCGTAAAAGCCCTGTCAATGATTAGCCTGAACTGTGAGACCTAGAACGAGTCAGAGAACGGCGTAATTTTTAGGGAGGTGGCCTCTGCATGACTGCTGGGATACCTGGCTGGCTTCTTACTGCAGGAAAGTAGGTTGCCTGAGCGATGTAAGTGCTAGTAACTAATTGATCGTGATATAAAGGTCTGTCCTTCGGGTGGGTGAATTGAGGTGACAGAGGGTGCTAAGAGGCTATCATGGCCTTTATTCCTTGTGCAGCTGCATTTCGAAATGTGGCAGAAATATCATCGTAGCATCACAGAACATTAGAGGTTGGAAGGGACCTCCACAGATCATCAAGTCCAATCCCCCTGCCAAGGCAGGATCATCTAGGGTAGTTCACACTGGAATGCATCCAGGTGGGTTTTGAAAGCCTCCAGAGAAGGGGACTCCGCAACTTCTCTGGGCAGCCTGTTCCAGAGCTCTGTCACCCTGACTATAAAGAAGTTTCTCTTCATGTTGAGGTGAAACCTTCAATGTTCAATTCAGGTTACCCAGTCTCCAACTAAGAAGTGATTTATCCTATCTTGTAATCAGGTGCCTGAAAGAGCAGGGTGTCACTCTTCAGTCCTGCCTGGCTCAAGCATCCTACTTCTGCTGAAAAATTCCCTCTGGACTCATGGGAAATGTTGCTGTGGACAAGAGCACATCCCACTGACTATAAAAATGCAAAGCAAGGCAGTATTTCTTCCAAATACATAGAACTGGTTTTCTGCCCTATATAAAAGACTCCTGAAAGAAATCCCAAACACATGCTGTTATGGATGCCACTATACTTCTAAAGCAGTTTAGTAACCTTGATTGAGTCAAAACCAGGACATCTCCTTAATACTGTGGCAGTGTATGGGCAAGGTAAAGACAATAGGCTTCAACCCACAGGCTGCAGCAGAGCTAGTGCCACTGGCATCTTGCTGCAGACAACACCATGCACCTGTATGAGATGTGAATGGTGCATCAGAGACTTGTGCTTCCAGATGCTTGATCTGGACAAAGAGATCAACTGCATTTCTTTCTTTGTTTTTGATATGACTGGGAGCATGCCACAATCAAGGCTTTAAAATATTTCAGTATTTCAAGTCTCACAATCTGGTTCCTCATTGATTTCTTATATTTAACTGTTTGGGTCAGAATGTTGCTTGGTAAAGTTAAAAAGGAAACAAGTTATAAGAGTCATATACTGACATGAATTTGGAGTTGGGTTAGCAGAGCAGAGATTTGGGGAAAGGAAACACTGTGACTGTTAATTTGGAGACAGTTAGCACAGGGAAATGAGATGTGATCAGGGTCTGTGGAGAAGTGAAGGTGCAAAGAGAGGGGAGGAGGAAGGATTTAATTATTCCAACTGCAGTGGCAGTCAGTACAGACTCCAGTCCTGATGCTGTGTGTGGACACCAGTATGATGCTGCACAATGGGACTTCCTGCCTCTGGCTGCGCACTTAATGAATCTGATTTCAAAATAAACCAAGGCTGAGAGGTGCTGAGGTCTTCAGGGAACCTGCCATTACTACTTCAGTATTTGGGAAGTCTAATGATTATTCAGCTCAATTCTTAGCTATCAGATTTCCACTAGTAGCTTTGCCTCTGACAAGGAAAGTGATTAAAATTATGAAAACGACTTTCCACTTGACCATTGAGTATGTACTCTCCTTGGTTTAGGAGCTGGGCTTGAAAACCTTGGGTTTGATTTGCAGAAACATCCAAGGCATCAGCTGAAAGGAGTAGAGTTTTGAATGCAGCAATGTCAGGCTGAGTCGAGACACATTCATTCTGCCTAAGTATGCAAATGGAGAGAGAGGAAAGCCTTAAAGACAAAGTTCAGTGAGAAGAAGTGTAATGTTTACATGAACGTCAGCTGCTCAGCTCTACTAGTGCTAGTGCTCCAAAAAGGACAACTTACGTAACTACCCTCAATGGGGTGATGCAAATCAAACACTTCTCTTTACCTTACACCTTTACCTTATGCAGCAAAAACTGTTTGAGATGGGATCAAGTCTTTGCTAAAGACACGGAGTTGCGATGGATACTGTGGGAAGCCTAATGTAAATAGAAACTAGACCACTGATCTTCAAAGAATTTGGGGGATTTTTGGTCTGAAACAAAATGCTAATTCCTACAACCTGAAAGAAAACTGCTTTTCTTTACTAGAGCCTCTAGTAAGCAAAATATTCTCTTCAGAATTCCTCCAAAACGGAGCCTTATCATGTAGTAAGTTAATATTTTTAATGTCTTCTAATGCTATGAAAAAACACAGAATTCAACCTGAAGTTTCAGGATACATATTTTTGATGTGTTTTCCTCATCCTCTCAGTATTACCATGATGGATTTCTTTAGGGAAATTCCTAACCTCAGAGGTCCTTTGGACACACATGAAACTCCAAACATAGAATCATAAAATCCCTGTTCCATTACAAAGATTTCTGTTGTCCTCTAAAGTACATCAGAAATGGTGCCTCGTGGAATTCAAAATTACCTATCTGCTTTATACTTCAAGTAAGTCTCAAACAATCCAAACTACAAAAATTGTGGAGCAGTAAAGTGTTGCTTCAGAGGATGCAATAAAATTTTATTTCAATTTCATTTCAATTCCAAAATTGTATCAACATTGTGTCATGCTGTGATGGTTTGGGTGTCCCCCGCCCCCCACACTTTTAGAAATCACCCAGACTAGACTCAGTCGGCTCTGGAAATTTGAATGAAGCTTATATTTACAGCTGGCACAATTTACAAGCAGATATTTACAGTATATA